>JADRCD010176949.1:0-10000 GCA_019843815.1 Montemys delectorum
ACACACACACACACACACACACACACACACACCCCACAACCAAGGCTCTCAAGATGGAGTAGGTGCATCTTCTGAGAACACATTTCTGGTTGTCACAGTTCAGGGGATGCTGATGGTATCTAGTGGACAAAAACCAAGGGTGCCGTAACCAGCCGTGATATGTGGACAGCTGGCCGGCCACCTACAGGCCTTCTGCAGCCCACATGTCAGCAGCCACTGAGAAGTGCCAGGCCCAATGCTCAGGGATCTCCTGACAGCGCAGTTGTGGGCTAGATCCCTACACTGACCCGACTATCCCACGTCACCGCCACTGTCCAGGCTCACCCACTGACAACCAGATCCATCATTCTCATCCCCTCAGCTCCTGGTTCTAGTGTCTAACCAGAGCCTGATCTGTAAGTCTTGATAGTGTCTAAACGTCACAGAAACAGTATCCCTGTCCCCCTCTTGGTAGCATTTCTTTCTCTTGGGCCTGGATGTAGGTAAGCTTATGCTTTTTATTAGGCATAAAGAGAAGGCCACTCCTCCCCAGCTCTCTGCAGATCCCTGGCATAATTTCCCACTCAGGGCTCTTGCTTTCCAGATGTGTTATCAGGAGCTCTTGTTGCTATAGAAAATTCAGAGGTGAGTTGGAAGTTGATGCTGCCTGGTTACCATGGCAATGCCAGCTCCTTCTGCCTCCTCATCGAGGCAGGATGGTCACAGAGAGGCTGTGAGAGCTCCCCCCACCCCCCAGAACAGCCCAAGCAAAGCCCTCCCAGTTGCTTTTAACACCAGCCTTTGCCCATTTCCCAGGGGTGCCTGTCTACCGCTGACCCACTCTGGCTCAATGCGTGGGACCCCTCTGTGAGGAAGTGGAGGCCTGCAGTTTGCCCTTGCACGAGGTGCTAACGTCCAACTGTGTGACATTTATACTCATTAGTGAGTCAGCCCCTGCACCAGCCTTCTGGACGATGCTGGCAGATAGGCCCCATCCTGTGGGCCAGTTGCCTTAGCTACTGTCAAAGGAAATTACCCATTTTGGAAGGTGCTATTTTCAAGCCAACATTAGGAATAGCTGCTTTAGTTCTTTTTCTGTTGCTAACGAAATACCCAGGACTGGGTAATCGTTAGAGAAAATAAGTAGATGTGGATGCTAGGACCTCAGAGCTCAGGCATCAGGTGAGGAGTCTTCCTGCGGCCTACCAAGGGAGGCAGAGCAACCATACTAGCTCACCTTCCTCTCTCTCTCTCTCTCTCTCTCTCTCTCTCTCTCTCTCTCTCTCTCTCTCTCTCTCTCTCATGACACCACAAGTCTTCCATCCTCCTGAGCTTGTCTAACTTTAATTACCCCCTTGTGACCTTAACTCCAAATTCAGTCAACATATGACCTTAAAGGTTAGCTCTGCAGTCCCTGAAGTTTGGGGAAACAATGAAATCACAGCTTGGCTCTTCTCCTTTGTAGAATACAAAAAAAAAAAAAAAGAAAAGAAAAGAAAAGAAAAAAGACTGTTGAGCACACAACCCCTCCCCCAGAAGGAATCCCCGGGAGCAGCTGGGACAGAGCTTCAAAGCCTTTGCATCTCCAGGTGGGTTCTGAGCAGATGCTAAGTGGAGAGCTTTTAAAGGTAGTTGTCACCTTAGGTGTCACGGAGACCACTCCATCCGCTCTTCTCGCCAGTCTTGTAACAAGGAAGAAATCACTAGCTTGTCACAGAGAGGAAAACAAGCTTGTAAAGGAACAAAGAAGGCACCCAAGAACTGCTGGAGTGACAGAGCCGGGAATCGAATAGGAAGGTTGTGTTCCTCAGTTTTGTGTGACTATAATAACGTGCACGCTATCATCAACTTAGAAGGTGGCAAGGTTGTTCTTGGAGGTAGAGGTTTGGGTCTGCAGTCATCTTGCCCCTCGCTTTCGGCAGAATCAGGCTGGGAGCACCTGGCGAAACGAGCTGTCACATCATGTCTGGAAGCTAAAACAAATAGAGGAAAAGAATGGGGTCTGGGCCCCAGAACCCTCTTCAAGAGCATGCCCCAGTCGTTTCACTTCCTCCCACTAGGCCACACCTCTCAAGCCTCCACAAACTCCCAGGAATGGCGCAGGCTGGTGAGCAATACAATAAGGCACAGGGACACTGACAATCCAAGCTGGAGCAGACAGGTCTTATCCTAGAACCTACAGCCTCACACCTGTGAGGTGTGTGGTGCTGCTATGAACAGCTGCGAGGCATCAGGACTATCACTCTCCACTGACTTATGAGGCCCCCCGGGGCTCGAAGAGATCATGTTAGACCCCTCAGGTCAACAAGTGGTGGATTTGCTGCTTTCCAAACTTCACTCACCTGTTTTGAACAGTTTGGGGGCCTATCTAGCGGTGAGTGGCTACTGCATAAACAGTAAGCCCCTGTGCGTTCTAAGACTGCGCAGAATAAGACTTGAAGAGTCCGCTAGGCTAGGAGACCCAGGCTCTTACAGGCTTTAGCCGAGGCTTCTGTGGGAATGCTGAGCCGGCCACGGGGCATGTCAGTCTTGGAAGTCCTTGGTGGGTGGAGACAGCTAATGCGACCAGAACAGATGAGAGGGCTCCCATGCTGGCAGACTTTATTTATCCATATCGGTAGCTCAAGGAGGTTCATCAGAACTCTTTGGCACCCTTAAGGGCGTCCCAGCCAAAGTTGATGGAAATCTTCTAATAAGGCTCCAGGCCCTGGTAAAAAGGGCCCTCAAAGAGATGTACGACGGGGGAGGACCTGTGGCAGGAGAGGACAGTGTAGAGGTGATCAGAGACACAGCCTGATGCAGAGGCCCCAGGGTGGCACATTTCCCTAGCAACTGAGAACCAGAAAAGACAAAGTCAGAAAGGTCCTCAAAAACCCTCAGCTTTCTGATGCCACCCTCTGCTTTGACATTCAGAATGATGCTCCCTCTTCCTGTCCCCATGGACTGGTCCCTAGTAGGTCCACGGTATCTCGGCTTCTTCCTCCCCTCAGATTCCCTGAAGCTGAGTTTGAACCTCAGGTGTTGCAACCCAGGGGCAGTTTGCTTCACTTCAGGAAGCCTTATTTTCTCTAGGAATCAAACCCAGAACACCTTTCTCTCTAGGCTGTGGGGGTGGGGCTGGGGCTGGGGGTTTACATGTGAGAGTAGAGATAAAGACCTGATCAGCCCTTGGCCCATGGCCAGTACTCAGCATGGCTCTTTCCCATCTCCCCTGTCTGTCTCCAGAGCCAGTGTGTGTGTGGTCTCCAGACAGCAAGACGCTGAGCTGGTAGCCTCCACAGAGCCCTCCTGCAGGCCTCAACAGGCATGACTGCCCCTTTCTTCCATGTGGTCCCAGCCCACCCACACTTCTTACCAGTCGGCCTGTAATTACATGGCTGCCTGGTCTTAGAGAGAGTGCCCATCAGCACCTAGCCTCTGCTTGCCGATGAGACCTCAGCTCCTATAAGAAACTAAGCAATGGTGGCTCTTCCCACAGCCCTCTTAGGTCTGGGTGACACAGACAGATAGCCTGGGGCATTACAGAGGTGGCTCCTGTCATACCAAGACTTCAGGGAAAAGAAAGGGCTCTGGCACCGATGTCCTCTCCCATGCCACTAGGCCACCAGTTAGGGTTCCTTGTCATGGCTGCTGTCATCCCACCATCTCGGCCTGAGCGGAGTGGAGAATGCAGGTGTCAACCAGCATAGCACGAATCCTGGTTCAGCCTATTGCTGGCTGTGTGTGGCCTTTGACAAGTGACCTCCGTGCTCCAAGTCTCTTTCTGCCTAGTAGTGGAAGTGGGCCGCACTCCAGACGCTTCTAAAAGTTAACTGGGAGCTGGGTGCTGACACCTGTGTGAGAGGTTTTTCTGTTTGCTTTCTCTCTTGATTCTGCCCCTCATTTCCTGAGCTGGCCACATGCGTGTTACTCTCTACCTGGAATGACAACGTCTTGCATGATTTGCTTAGCAATGTCCCATTGATTCTGCAAGACGGGTTTAAATGTCACCTCTGCTGGGAAGCCTCTGCCGCTTTCCCCAAGAAGTTAAGTCTCCTGTGTTCTGTATTCCAATAGAAGTTTGATTGTACAACCACAATGTGTGTTACTATGGTAGCCGCTTCCCATCCCCATCCTTTCTGCTCCCTATCCTCTTGTCCCCCACCCCTTGGCTTGGCTTATGAAACCAAGGGAGACTCCGCCTCTGTTTGTTCTGGTAACTCACGGAGTAGGTCCTCTGTAACTCTCAGCTGAATCAATGCCTGCCTGCAAGGAAATAAACAGGTGGACAGATAAGTGCAGGGATTAAATATTAAAGGGAAAATGCAGAGGCCGGGGAAACCTTGTTCCTTGTCAATATATTGCTTTCTTTGGGCTGGGCTGGATTGAAGGCTCAGGACTACAAGGAAGTACTGAACCCACAGAGACCTGGAGCCCCAGGAGACCAGCTGAGTAACTTCAGCATGTTTTTCTCAACTTTCTCTGCCCTGGCAGAGGAGATTTAATAAAGCCTCAAGCTGTGAAGACTTTGAAGGCCCCACAGAGGTGCATCACTGCTGGAGATAAGCTGGAAGGAGTCCTTGACCTAGGCTCTCAGGAACTGCTGACCCACGCAGGTCCCTCCCTAGAGGGACAGGTACTTGACTGTAACCAAAGCAGTTCCAGCCAGGAACATATCCTGGAGAGGCCCCAGGGCAAGGACAAAGGCACTGGCTGTTAGGTGAACCTGTCACTACGGATGCTGTGTGCAAATTAAGAACTGGCCACAAACCTGTCTCTGGGAGCAGCCTGCGTCCAGCAGGGCTCTCGTTCTCCTGGGCTTGCTCTGTGAGCCGTGCATCTGCTGAGCACCTGCTTGTCCACTTCCCTGAGCAGCCCACCCCTCTGCCTTCTTCAGCCGCTGACTGTCTACCCAATCTTTCAGTCTTCTTGGCACACTCCCAGCTACACCAGCACACCCACGTCTGCCTCTTTCTTCATCGAGACCCTCATCGCAGGGAGGCTGTGACAGGGTTGGGTCTTGGCAGAGAGTGGTGCCGAGTAGGTCATAGGCTTGAGTGAAGGTACGCTAAGTGAGCAAGTAGATGAATGGATGAACGGACACCCCAGATGAGTGGGCCAGCACCAAGCTTGAACAGGAGTGCCACCCCTAATCTGATGCCCAAGCAACAGCCTAAAGAGTTGCTTTAAGTAACCTGGAACAATGGCCCCAGGATGACACCCTGGAGGCCCTGGATGGACTCTATAGGGCATGGTTCTGCACAGGGCTGGACACAGAGTGTAAGTCCATAGCAGGTACTATCCTGATACGGATAGATACTTGATTGGTTTACCATGCAGTTATGTCTTTATAACTCCATGTGGTGGTTTGAATACGCTTGACCCATGGGAAGTGGCACTGTTAGGAAGTGTGGCCTTGTTGGAGTAGGTGTGGCCTTGTTGGAGAAAGGTGGGCTTTGAGGGCTCCTAGTGGTCAAGCTCCGCCCAATGAGGAAGAGCGAGTCTCTCTCTCTCCTGGTTGCCTTCGGATCAAGATTGAGAGCTCCTCCAGCACCAGGCTTCCCACCATGATAACTGACTGAAGCTCTGAAACTGTAAGCCAGCCCCAATGAAATGTTTTCCTTTCTAAGAGTTGCTTTGGTCACGGTGCCTTTTCACAGCAATGAAAACACCCTATCATAACTAGAAAAATAACAGAAGCTGGAAACACACTAAGTCCACTTGGCCTTCCAACCCCAGTGCAGTAACACAGCCTGCTGGCCCGAGGCTGTCCTGGAGCTGTATCCCGCTCAGCTGTCTGCCCAGCTTCTCAAAGGTGAATGGTACCACTTACCACTGGACTGGAGAAGGATTCAGATTCCAAATACAAAGCACCCTTTTTCCATGCCATCATGGCCTCTGACAGTCCCTAGCTTCACTGTCCTGAGTTGGAGACAGTCAGTTGCTAGATCTCAGCTGTGGCATCCTCTTACTCTGTGTGCTCCAGGCTATGCTTCTTACTCTTTCTGAACGCTCTTTCCATAAGTACAAAAGAGCCATTAAAGGTAGCTGGGATATGGTAAAGACAGAGATGGAATAAGGTGCTGGCACGCAGGAAGAACTAAGTACACAAACATCTGTAAGACTCTGTCGAGCCTTAGCTTACCGGAGACCCCCTGAGTGAATCACGTGGAGCCTGATCGATGCAAAAAGCAAGAGGATTTTTAATGTTCCAGTGCACTGGGGCCATCCCAGACCCTAAGGCGAGGTGGTGATGACACCTCCCCACACACACACACAACTTGTTCAGTGAGCTTTTATACAATTTTCAGGGCAGCAGTCATTAGACACAATGTGATTGGCAAAACAGTGTGACTCTTTAAACTGATTGATCTTCAGGCAATGAGGTGGCAAGGACTTCCCTTGTCTGAAGGTGGGCAAAGGTCCATCCTGTGGAATGTATCCCCACTGACACCCTGTGATCTGAGGAATGTTAATTAGCCTTTCCCTTCCGGAGAGTTCCACCACCTTCCCAAAGTTCCTGAGCTTATCTCACTAAGCTCAACAGAAATTCCTGGCCTCCCAGTGTTTTTCTGAGATGTCCCTGTTTACTCGGTTCTTACACATCACCACACAAAATGTGACCCCAGCCCCTCTGAGGACTGGCTCACTCAGGCCTGAGCAAGCTTATATGGAATTCTATGCCACCTCCAGCTCCACCCCCCACCCCCCACCGCTGCCACAATGCTTGCTATGTATCATCTTCAGTTGAGATTCTGGAGTTTGAGGTCCCTCCTGTCCCTCTGTATTCTGCCTACATTACCGCCTTTCCTTGACTTCTAGTTATGGCCATGAAATTAGCAGCCATGTTGTGCAGTGAAGAAGAGGGGGTTCCTCAAGTCAGAGCTTCCTTCAGATAGCTCTGTCCAGTTTTTACTGGGGAAACAAAGAGAGAGAACAAGATCCCTGTGTGCTCTGCAGAGCAGCAGATCGGCAGCTGCAGAGTCTAGCAGGGACTTTTCAGCCTTCCTTTTTTTTTTTTCTCTCCTTTGAAAACATGAGAGCAGGCCCAGCCTGGGAAGTAGAACTGAGCCTTGTTCTCTAAAGCAGGGCGTGGAGTATGCTAAGCTCCCAAGCCTCATCTCCAGCTCATGAGACTTTAGAGAGCTAGAGCTGTGTTGTATCCCCAGTGTGGTTCTGATCACACAAATCTACGTTTAAATTTTGGATTCCCTGAAGTCTGATGAAGTCGTTCTGGTTTGATGACATCAGGAAAATTTCAAGCTCCCTAAAGATTTCCATTATGCTGTCAAGTAAGTCGACCACTGACACCAGTAGAATTGAAGTCTGTGCGTCTGGCCATATGAACACTCAGGGGTGCTGGGTAAGAAAGCTGGAGAAGCTACGAGGTCCCCAGGCTGAGCCCAGAGTCCTCCAGTGTGTGGAAGGGGGATGAGAAGAAGCCAGTGGGAGAGGAAGAAGGGATCCAGTTGTAGGTGCAGAGGTTGGAAGAGCCTTGCCTCAGCGAGCACCAGCTTGAGCTGTTGATAAAAAGGTTTTCTCTGGGGCAGATGGAGGATCGGGATGGGTTCCTGAGCCACGTCCTGCATGGAGGAAGCAATGTAGTCTTGCCGGCCCTTTGGCCTTTTCTCAGGGGAACCAATTGTGGATTTCCAACCTTTGATCCTAGAAGATAATGAATCTGTGTTGCTAAGACACTGGGCTTGTACTAATTTGTGACAGTAGCAGGAGGAAATGAGAGCCCCTATGCCCTGCCCGAGCAGGCTCCTAGTCACAACTTCCTGTGTGCCTCCCTCCTCCCCTTTAGCCTGTGTGGAAGGCTTCATCCTGTTTGAGCATTAGGTGGCCTTGGGTCCTCCACACGATGTCTTTGACACAGTCCTCTCATTTGATAAAAAACCTATAATACAACAGACGTCACCCGCATCGCTGAGGGTAAACGGGATGACGCCTGGAAGGTCTCTTAGCAACCGTGCCTGGCAATGAAGTTGTTGCTTGATGCTATTTTTAGGCATGGAACAGAATTCTAAAATTTTTATTCTTGCTCTGGCTCTGGTTGGGGTCCCAGCTTTACCTGAGGGGACAGTCCCTTTCTGAAGTGCCCAGGCGGAAGAGAGCTGGCTTTCTCTTTCCCACCAGCCTCAGGGCCTCACAACCTTGCGTGCCTGCCGCCCTAACAGCAGAGAGAAACTCAACTAGTGCTCAAATCGTTTTGGTGCCATTTCTCAGCTGGGTGACCTCGAAGGCGGAAGTCCACCTCTCTGAGCCTTCTTACCTCCTTTGCAGTACTCATTGTGAGGCCTGGATGTCGGTCTAAGGGTGAAGTGTGCTCAGCATGGCTGGGTATGCGACGGGTGTTCAGTAACCAGCATAAACTGTCAGTCTCCTCAGGGGAGGCACTTCTCAGCCAAGCCTCTGCCCAGGTTTGGGGGCTTCTGAGGCCCACACAGTTTGCAGCCCCATTTTAATAACAATTTCCCAGGCTTATAAATTCACTAGGGCTCCAGATGGGACTATAGCAAAGAGATGTCCTGCAGCCTGAACTCTGTGGCCCTGAAGCCTATGTCAAATAGGTTCCAGAAGAGCCTCTCCAGAGCAGTTTGGAGAGGCCCCAAGAGCCTAAGACTTTCTGGAACTTTCAGAAGCAGTTCCCACTGAGGCTTCCACAGAATCCAAGTTTCTGGTGGTAAGCAAACAAGACTCTCAATGGAGCAAAGGAAGAACCGTTTACTCCTGATGCCAGCTGCTCAGACCCATGCAAGCGAACGCCTGCTTCCTGCCTGGGCATCCAGCTGGTTGGACTTAAACAAATGAAAATATTAAATGCTCAATTTCAGATAAATAACAAGTACTTTTTAAGGAGTAAGTCAGTCCCAAGTTCTGCATGGAACATTTAGCTGCCCCACCTTTATCCATGCCTGCCAGACCCTTGTAAAGTCATTTTCAAGGCCTTGCAGGGAAAATGAAGTTGCTGAATTCTTTCTCAGGCAAGAATGTGGCAACCCAAACTCGGGCTATCTCTTCAGATGTGTCACAGCCAGGGACCCTGGATCGTCAGCACGAGAGTAACCAGTGTATGCACGGGTGGGGGTGTGCACGGTGGGGGTGGGAGGTGAGAAGATATGTATTTGGGTAGCAATGGTTGCTGCCTCCCAAGCAAGTCAGGGACTCGATTGTCAGAGGTACCCAGAGGCTGATGGCCAGGTTCTAGAGTTGTGAGACTCTTAATTCTTCTCTCCTGATCTCTTTCCACAGTGACATTTGCATTATCTGTGAATGGTGTTGCATAACATGCATGTGCACAAAGGTGCCAGTGGCAACTCTCCCTGTTTCTTAGTCTGTTTTCTGTTGCTATAACAAAGTACCCAAGTCTGGGAATTCAAAAAGAACAGAGGTTTATTTGGCTCACAGTCTAGAAGCTGAGTGGTCTAAGAACGTTGGCCGGGCATCTGGTGAGGGCCTTGTGCTACCTCCTGAATGGTACATGGCACCTCACGACAGACCGGAGAACATGGTCTAGGTCTTCCCTCTCTTCTAAAGCCATCAGTCCCGTCTTGCTGGCTCCACTCTCAAGCCCTCATCTGATGCTACTGTCTGCCAGAGGCCTCTCCTCCAATGTACTGGCATATAAATTTGGGGTGGGTTGGGGGATGAGTTTATAGCACTTGAACTTCAGAAAGAAACATTCAAACCACAGCGCTTTAGGCACGGATTTCGTTGTCAGCCATTTTAGAAAACTACATTTTCCCCAGCGGACGGGCATGTTCTCCAGAAAGAGGCAAGTTGGGGACTCCTCTGCACAAAAATATAGTCCCCAGGTGGGCATACCTCCGTTCAGTGTTTAGCAGGCCCAAGGTTACATGATATGTTGACCACCCGGCCTATTTACCAAGAAGCCATGTTGCAACTCAGCCTCTAGCCTCTGGAGGAAGATTCCAGGGTCCCAGAGTACAACTTGATTTCCTGCTTCTGCGGGTGCTGGGCTCAGGCAGAAGCTCCCACCCATTCTCTGCCACACTCAGTGGCCCCTGTGGGGTGACCC
>JADRCD010176949.1:11284-23959 GCA_019843815.1 Montemys delectorum
TTTTTTTTTTTTTTTTTTTTTTTTTTTTTTTTTTTTTTTTGAGCTGTGGTCGCCCACTGAATCTAGAACTGACCCATTGGCTAGCCAATGAGCACAGTCTTCTGGCCTCCGCCCCTTCCTGCCCGCTGAGCTTGTTTTTGTTGTTTGTTTGTTTATTGTCTTGTTTTTCTACAGGGAGTGGGGGATTTAATCTCAGAGTCTCAAGCTTTATCAATTGAGCTGTCTCCCTAGCCCCAGGGCTAAGCTCTTGAAAGGGGATGCATTGGACCAGAAGCATGTACATTTTTAAAATTCTGAGTTGTTACGTTGTTCTCCAAAAATGATTCGTACCAATTTGCCACGAACGTCTTGGTTAAAAGCATGCCATACTTAGGAGCATGTATTGCGCTGTGTGCGCCTGTTCAGTTCCTATAACCGTTGTGCTCCGCAGGACGCGTCTTTATTCCCATCCAGCAGCTTGTACGCGGCAGGAACGGGAGCCTCACCCCTGACCTATCTCAGGTTGTGTACCCTGAGAATTTATAATCTCTCTCTGAGGTCTGCCTCTTTTCCCCAGGTTCTAGTGATGACTAGAGCAGCTAACCCACTATGGTTGCTAGAGCATCAGATCCAGCCACAAATCCAGAATCCTGGCGTTCTGTCCTGGAGGCCCCAGGTCTGCCTTCTCTAGGAAGCTTTCTGGGATTGCTCCAGCAGTCCTCAGATGGCCTCTGTGAGTAACACTGTGGGGTCTCTGGGGATCTGCAGCTGGCCCTTGAAGCCAGCAGGGTAGATGTGTGGGTGTGTAGGATGTTATGGGTATAGAGTCAGGTAGACTTAGGTTAGAAATCTCCTTCGTCATCTGCTCTTTTGAGTGAACAAGAGGTCCCGGTAGGGGCCTTTGATGCTCACAGTCGCCATTCTTGTCCTAGTTGCTTCCCCTTCTCGCCTGCTTTCCTTTTCTAGGGTTTGATTTGCTCATGGTGAACCACAGTCCAAAATTAGTGGATGGAAAATTCCAGAAATAAGTACTTCTTAGCTTTAAAATCAGATGTCAGTCCAAGTCAGGTAGGACAAAAAAACAAAAACAAAAACAAAAAAACCCGCTCCTCAATCATACCTGGGGGGCAGTGATGTTATGTCCTCAGTTTATACATCTGGTGCCAAACCCCTCAGTTTGAATAAGCTGTTCATTTCAGAAGTTTCTTATCAAAGCAGAAAGGAAAGGGGTCCAAAGCATTGAACTGGTACACTGGCAAAGCCAGCTGAGCTCTGCACCCCTGGGAGTCTCTGCAACTGCCATGCCAAGTGGCTTCTCCCCCAGGTCTGGGGGGAACCGCCACTTTACTGGCTTCGAGGCCTTGTTGCAGGTTCAGGGGATGGAGGGGATGTCTGTGGTAACCACCCACACAGCCTCCTCTGGGCAGCTTACAAGAGCTTCGTGATGAGCCCATCCTGACTCGTCTTGGCTTTACTGCTGCCCTGACTAATTTTTGTCAGTTTAACACAAGCTAGAGTTGAATGGAAAGAAGAGAAAACTCCTCTATCTATGGAGTCACCCACAGGCAAGTCTGTGGGGCGTTTTCTTGATTGCTAATTGATAGAGGATGGTCCATCCCACTGTGGGCAGCGCTGCCTCCAAGCAAGCAGTCCTGGGCTGCATGAGAAAGCGGGCTGAGCAAGCCATGAGGACCAAGCAGCATTCCACTATGGCCTCTGCTTCAGTTCCTGACTCCAGGCTCCAGCCTTGGCTTCCTCTGGTGATGGATAAACTGAAATAAACCCTTTGTTTTGGTCGTGGAGTTTCATCATAGCGACAGAAGTGAAGGGACACAGTCTCTGAACTTGCTTTTAATTTCGATGGACCTGGTCTTTCCAGCCAGCTCTGAGATCCTTCCAAGAGTCCATTTGTTGCACTTCCTGGGGTATTTCTGTTGCCATGCAGGGAAACCTCTGCTGATTAGCTCAGGTACCCTGTCCTGGTAACGGGAAGCTGAAAACACAGCGGGATTGGACCTTCCTTAAATGCCACCGAGGGAAGTTTTCTCATGGTAACCATCACTACATCAGGCAGAGACTGCCAATCATTTCCATACCCGACAGAGCCCAGGAGAGTGGCATCATCCCAAATAGAGACGTCCGAGGTCTCAGAGGCAGCCTGAGGCAGAGCTGGCCCTTGAACTCCAGTCTTTCTGGTCAAGAGATTCCCTCACCCCACTATGTTGTTTATTTTTTAGGCAAAGCAGGTTTTGGCTAAATTGCAATTCAGACTTACGAAAAAAAATTCTAGCAACACATGTGGTCTTCGAGATTTAGCACCAAACTTCATCTGGGCCAGGAGTGTCCAAAAACTAGTTCTTCCTTTCCTCTTTTTCCAGAGATGAGAGGCCTCAGAACATACATACCTGCCTTGCATGCATGTGTGCACACAATGCACATTGCAAACATGTACACAGAGAGAGAGAGAGAGAGAGAGAGAGAGAGAGAGAGAGAGAGAGAGAGAGGGAGAGGAGAGAGAGAGAGGAAGGAGGGGGGGGGCTGACACGTTTTTTTCATTCTCTTTTGAACTGAAGAAAAGCACACACTAGGCTCAGGGCAAACCAAATATTTGGAGAGGAAGCCACGATGATGTGTTTTTTGACATTAAAAAGTAAGAAACATGTTAATTGGCACAGCTTCTTCCTGGAGCTAAGAGGGGTTTCCCACTGTGGGAGATCAGAAAAAAAGACAAATAAAAGCAGCTGTGTGCATTGACTCTCTGCTCTGTGTGTGGGTGTGGCCCTCCGCACAACAGAGTCAGGTGTATGTGAACACACTGGAGAGAGCAATTGCAGAGGGGAATGGGAACTCAAAGGCTTCACCACCAGTCAGTGACCCAGAAGAAATCACTAATCTGGATCCAAAGCCCAAGTCTTGCAGAACTGAATGGACAGTAAGCAAGCCATTTCTCTGCTCCATTCAGGTTTGGCGAAGACAGCCTCGTTTCCTTAAACGAGGAATTCTGTTTCCGAGGGACACACACCTTAACCATCAGAGATGGAGATGTTTGCTCAAAGTAGCCAATGTTTACAAAGCCCTTACTACAAGCCAAGAACTGGGCAAACCACTGCGACTCGGTTCCCTCCGTCCTCCAGCATCTTTTTATCCCACACTGATAGGAAGATTCAGGCTTGGAAGAGGCTCAGTGATTTGCTCAAGTCACAGAGCAGAAATAAAAGCAAAATGAAATGGCAAAAGCCACTGGCAAATTCGGGATTCCCCAGGCATCTGTCTCAAATGGGATGAATGGCAGATAGGAGAGAGCCCAAGGCTGACCTCCTCACGGCCCCTGATTGGGAGTGCCACTGGATCTGCTTGGAGAGGCCCCAGTTAGCATTCACTGGGGCCAGAAACCTGAGCAGCTCCTGAGAGAAGCTGGAAGGCAGCCGGGGACGTGGGGACTTGTCCTATCTCAGCTTCACCCTCACAGGCTAAGTAGCTTTGGCTCTTGTTAATGGCGCCGTCTCAGAACAATGCCAGGGAACCATGGGCCATAAGAGAGAATTTGGGTTAGATGCTTAGAAGCCTGTCCCCTGCAAGCTCTCAGGGGATGCCAGGTTCCAAGTCCCCTATCCTCCTGTATGTTCAGTTCCACCGTGCTCCCAGAGGATGACCTGACAGGTTGACTGTCTGTCCTTGCCATGAATCCTATGGGCTGCAGTTCCCTGGGAATCCTCTCTCCTCCTCTTTCCCACCTCCCCCTCCAGTGTACTTCAAGGCAAACTGTAACTGGGAGGTGTGTTAACCCTGCCCAGACTCACCTCAGCAAGAGGAAGCTAAGTGAAAATGAATTCATGCATCAGGCTTGACAATGTTCAAATTTTGTGTGTTTTGTTTTGTTTTGTTTTGTTTTGTTCTGGTCTGGTCTGGTCTGGTCTGGTCTGGTCTGGTCTGGTCTTCTGTTCTGTTCTGTTTTTGAGACTGGTCTTGCTCTGTAGCCCAGGCTAGTCTCCCATTTGCCATTGTTGCCCAGGAAAGCCTTGAAACCATGGTAATCCTCCTGACGCAGCCTCCCAAGGAAGTTATTCCTTTGTTTAAAGAAATGCACCGTATGACTTTTAAAAATATATTCTAGTGGAATAGACAAGGCTCTGGTTTGAAAAGTTGCCATTTTGCAATGTCATAACCACGTTTCACGTTCCCTAGGGTGCATCACACCAGAGACTGCTCTCACCATTGCCTTCATTTTTCAGATGAGGAAACTGAGGCATAGACAGGTGAAGGAACTTGCCCAAGGTTTCATAAATTACAAGAGGCAATTTACTAAGGCAGCTTCTACTCAGAGAGTGAGGGGTGATAATCCCAGTGTACTAGGTATTCAAAAGGAAGAGGACTTAGGATGTGCAAACCTGCCCCCTTCTCTCCTCTGCATCCTCCTTCCCTCCTGTCCTTATGGACTAGAGGCTGGGTACCTGGACCACCTCCTTTCCTCCTCCCCTCCCTCCCTCCCTCCCTCCCTCCCTCCCTCCCTTCTACTCTCCTCCACTCTAATCTTGTAGGTGGACCTAAGAGGCTCTAAGTCAATGTTTCTCAACCTATGAGTCTCAACCCCTTGAGGTCGAATGACTCTTTCACAGAGGTAAGTTACCTAAGACCATTGGAAAGCACAGATACTTACATCACAATTCACAACCGCAACAAAGCTGTAGTTGCAAAGTAGCAATGAAAATTTTATGGTTGGGGGTCACCACCACATGAGGAACTATATTAAAAGGCTGACAGCCACTGGCCGTGTGATATTGACATGGTATGGCTTGCTCGTCTCACTCACATGACCGTTGTTCTTTCCTTGGCTCTCACTGCACACTGAGCCAGAGCGCCTCTGTACCCTGTCACCTTTTTTTTAAAAAAACATTTTATGGGGTCAAAACTCTGACCCAGAGAAGTGGAATGGCCCAGGGCCATACAAGGAGGAAGCCGCTGAGAAACCAGGTGGAAAGCCCCAAGACAAGACAGCATGTGGTGCCTTGCTGGTGGTCAGTTCTCATCTCCACTCTTGGCCTCAACCCCCAGCCCATGTTCTCAAAAGGGAATGCACTCCTTCCGGTGCCTGCCTGGTTTCCTGAGCTCTCTCATTCCACCCAGCTTCTCAGTAGATGGGACATGGCACTGTTTGCCCTTTCCATTACCTTTTGTTACCCCTTGTCAAAGTGAGATGCTGAAGGTCACGTGGTCCTCTTCAATCTCCAGCAGGGACTAGCAGACATTTCATCTTCTATCTGAGTCCTGGCTCTGTTAGTTTCTCCACTGGGCATGCTCAAAGCATGGCCATTAGTCAGAGAGAACTGCAAACGATGGGCACATCTGCTGCTGCCAAGGCAACCGAGTGTGGGCACTGAAGCACTTCGGTATTCTCCCACTGTGAATCTGTGGTCGTGTGTGTGCATCTGTGGTCGTGTGTGTGTGTGTGTGTGTGTGTGTGTGTGTGTGTGTATGTATGTGTGTTTGTGCATGTGTATGCATGTGTGTGTTTGTACGTGTGTATGTACGTGTGTGCACGTGTGTGTCTGTGTGTGTGTGTGTGTTATATATGTACACCAGTGCCTGTGTAAGGATGCCAGAGGAGGGTACCACGTGCTGTGGTGCACTGTCACTGCTGCCTTATTCCCCTTGTGAACACAGAGTTAGACTGGCAGCTGGCACCCCGCTGATTCTCCTGTCTCAGCCCCACACAGTACTGCTGTTATAAAGCACACAGCTTCGCCTACAGCCACTCCCACGGCCACGCCCAGCTTTCCTGCTTTTCCCTTGGGTAACCTATCTGAACTGAGGTCCTCATGTTTGTGGATCAATGCTCATCTTAACCACGGAGGCATCTCTCCAGCTACTCGGCCTCATTTTGTAGGGGTGACATTCTAGAATCTAGAACCAAGATCTAGAACCCTGGACCTTGCACCCACTTGGTCAGATTTGGGATCCCAATGGATAGGGCCCGTAACAACTGCTGCCAAAGAAATCATGTGACTCCATCTTTCCTACATGCTACTCACAATACTTTAGGGTTCTGAGTGTTTCAAAACCCAAAGTTAGACTGTGACCTCCATCTGTCATTTCCCTAAATTTGATCATGACTATTTTTTTCCAGACAGGTTTCTGCGTGCAGGCTCTGCTGACCTGGAGCTCACTCTGGGGACAAGGCTGGCCTCAAACTCACAGAGATCCACCTGTCTCTGCTTCCTGAGTGCTGGAATTAAAGGAATGTGCCACCACTGCCAGGCTTAACCATGACATTAGAAGAATTCTGAAGTCCCCAGCAGAGCTTGACTCTGTCTGCTCTACCACTCACTGCCCCGCACCCTTCCAGTCCTGACCCCATCACACTAAGCCATCTCCAAAACAGACTGCATCCCTCCAGCACACAGAAACCTCCTCAGCGTGAACAAATGGACACTGTACCAAACGCTGGGGTTTCAACCTGCATTTCTTCCCCGTTTGTGTTAATATTCTGTTTCTTCTGGGAAATATGGTGGGTTGGAATGTTTTTTTTTTTTCCCCAGCTCTCCAGTCTCTTATCCTGGATAATGTACTTAAACCACTCAATGTGACCTCCTATTGTCTCTTCATCAGTGGATTTTTCTCCTGTGGCACTGATGTGGGGCTCATCATCAGCATCTGTGTAGTTTTCATTTATAATGGGTATTACGGTTTGGATTTCTTTTTCTTCTGATGGTGCCGGGGATTGAACCCAGGACCTTGCATGGACTAGGCAGGCTGAGCTACAGCCCCAGCTGTGTGTTTGTTTGTTTGTTTGTTTGTTTTTGTAAACTGACATTTACTGAGTGATGTGTGTGTGTGTGCATGTGTATGTGTACATGTGTGTGTGTGTGTGTGTGTGAGTGTGTGTGTGTGAGGGGGGTTGGGGGGAGAGATGGCTCACCTGTGGAGGTCAGAGGATGATTTACAGGAGTCAACATGTGGAACTCAGGTCATCAGGGTTAGCAGCAAGTACCTTACCTGTGAGCTACCCCATCAGCATTAGTTTGGATCTTACACATCCCGTCAAACCTCCCGTGACTTGCTATCTAGCTGCTGGGCTATTGGGAAGTTGTGAGACTCTTAGGATAGGAGGTGAGACCTAGAGAACTTAAGACATTGAGGAGGACAAGCCCTTGGGTGTGTGTGTGGGGGGCAATATTGGGACATTGGCCTTTCTCTCTCTGTGTTTTCTTCCCATCTGTCCTGAGGCACCCTGTCGTCTTCTTCCATGTGTCCTTGTCCCCATGATGTACTGGACTGTCCTCATGGGCAATAAAACCAAGCCACCCTGGACTGTAGCTTCTGAAACCAGGAGCTAAAATGGAGTTTTCTCTTTGCAGGGTTTTTTTTGTTTTGTTTTGTTTTTGGGCGGGGGGGGGGGGGAGTGGAGGCATTTGTCTCAGAGATGGAAAGCTGAGTGGCACCACGAGGAAGCACGTCTGGTGGTCCAGTTGAGATAGAGAGCATGTGAAAGAGACCCACCTACATTTGACCTCAGCCTGGAGCCCAGCCCAGCTCGTTTGGCAGGTGTCAGCATAAGAAATACAAACCCTTGCCAGCAAAAACCTCTGAACCCAGAGCAGATGCCACCACTCAGCCCAGCCTGGCCCGCTTCAGGCCTAGGCCCCCTCCACACTGCTGTCCTGCTGGACTCTGACATTTCCTTTCTGTGCTCCATGCCTGGTAAGCTAACAGGGGGCCAGGGGGTTTCTCTGTGGCCAGTCCCAGATGCCCTGCCACCTCTGCTGCCTCCTTCTGCTCACTCCCAGCTTCCAGGAACAGATCTTTCATTAATTTACCTTAGAGTCCCACACTTTCCATTCCCCAAACTCTGGATGCACATGGACAAGCTGCACCCCTAATCCCTGAATGGACAAAATGGAGATTATAGTGTTGCAAGGCTGTTGCGAGGGAAATTAGATCACTGGGCAGGGCTGGCCAGACTGTGAGTTCCTGAGACCTGCGGGGAAGGCTTCCCTGGCTGATCATATTACTGCTGACATTGAGCGCAGAGCCACACGCACAGAAGCACCCAGCAATGCCTGCAGAGCGAAAGGCCCCGTGTTTACGCTTTTTTCTTTGACATTTTAACACAGCAGATTACAGCACCCAGTGCCATGGCGACAGCTACAGTCTCTATAAAAGTCTCCAGCCTGCTTTTGGCACACCTACGGATGCAGTGGGAGGTGGCACAGATCTGGACCAATAGAGAGAAGGCATGTTTAGCCTTGGCCTGGTTACAAAGAACATTTATTTTTCCTCTTTGAAATGGACCTTCCTGTCCCCGATTCGGCACCGCCCAATGTTGGGCTAATGTGGGTTAATTTCCTATCAGCTCCTAGAAAGAGTGTTTTTCCAGTCTCTCCAGGGGCAAAGGAGAATCACAAACCAGATAATGCCAGCCTCCAAGCTCCACAAGGCCCACAGAAGAGACAGCATTTCAGGGGTGGGGGAGCTCAAAACAAGTATTTCTTCAGCTAACCCCCACCCCCACCCCTCGCCTGCCCCAGGCAGTGGGCGTGGCTCTTGAAACCCCTCTGCCCGCTTTCTGCTGGCCCTTTTCTTTGTGAATCTTGCCCCAGAAAGGCTGAGTAAAGGTCCTTGAAAGACACCACCCCTGAATCTGTCCCCTTAAGAGGGTCCTTGAGGAGGGACAGTTAGAGAAGCAAGAAGCTGAGGGCCAGATGGCACTCAACAGGATGACATGAATTAGGCAGAGACAGCCAGCCTGTGGGCCACCTGTCTTGTTGCCTCTGGCCACTGGCTACGGGTGGACTGTCTGACATGAGTGGAGCTAACCTACAGGTCTCACTGTCGCTGCAGTGAGAAACTAACTAACGTCCTCCTGAACTGGAACTCAGAGGTCCAGATCCAAAGCCTGTGGAGCGCGAGGTGTCCTCATTTTGTACCTGTAGACCTGGCCAGCCTGTCTTGTCACCTCCCTGCGAGACAGGCCAGAGCTCTGGAGATTGTGACCATCCAGTCCGTGTGGACACATAGCATATGCTAGTTTGTATTTGACAAGTCAACACAAACTAGAGACTCAGGGGAACAGGGGCTGCCAACTGAAGAGCTGCCTCCATCAGATTGGTATGTGAGCAGTCTGTGGGCATTTTCCTGATTAATGATTGGTGTGGAAAGGTCCTGCCCACTGTGGGTGGTGCTGCACCTAGGCAAGTGGTCTTGGGTGTAGGATAGCAGACTAAACAAACCATGGAAAACAAGTCAATGACCAGCATTCCTCTATGGTCTCTGCTTCAGCTCCTGCCTTCAGGCACTACTGCTGAGTTCTGGCCCTGATTGTAAGCTTCGAAGCTGGAGAGATGGCTCAGCACTGACTGCTCCTGCAGAGGACCCTGGTGAAATTTCCAGCATCCACAAGACAACTCATAACCATCTGTAGCTCCAGTCCCAGGGGATCCAATGTGCTCTTCTGACCTCCATGGGAAACAAGCATGCTTATGATGCACAGACATACATGCAGACCAAATACCCAGACATAAATAATAATAAATAATAAAAATATAAATAAATAAATAAATAATATTTTAAAAGATGAAATAAACCCCTCTCTCCCAAGTTGGTTTTGGTGTCTGTCACAGCTGCAGAAACCAAACTAAGAAACATAATAATGTTTTTTGTTTTGTTCTGGCTTTTGAGCACTGAGAATTTAAGCCAGTGCTTCATTGAACTCAGGGCATCATGCATGTGCACAGCCTCTCTACCGCTGAGCTATAGTCCCAGCCTAGACCTTTTTTTAAACTCAGAAGGTACAAAGTACAAGTTTATGGAATCTAAGGTCCTGGGAATTTGAAGATAAAATTCCTGAATCATAAACACAGCTGTAAGGATTTGCTTCCTACTCCAGACTACTGTCAGTTTCCAGATGACAGTGGCATAAGCCACACAAAGATTCAGACAAGGATCTGCACTTCTCTTCTATGAGAGGAATCCTGATGTGGACAGTCAGGGACGAAAGCGGTGGCTTTCTGGTCATCTCCTCCAAGAAGCTGAGGATCTTCCTGTCTTCATGCCCTGCTATCTTTGGGACAGGTCTTCCAGTATGAATGCCATCACATGGTTACAAAATGTTGCAGCTCCAGACATCAGGCCCTTGGTCCAAGCCCCAGGAAGATAAGCCGCACAGCGGGTTGCCTCTCACAGGAAGGAGTCAACAGTTAGAAAAGCAAGCGTTTACTAGAAATTTCTCCCGGGGCTGGTGAGATGGCTCAGTGGGTAAGAGAGAGCACTGACTGCTCTTGTGAACGTCCTGAGTTCCAATCCCAGTAACCACATGGTGGCTCACAACCACCCGTAATGAGATCTGACACCCTCTTCTGGTGCGTCTGAAGACAGCTACAATGAATTACACTGGAGCGAGTGGGGCGGAGCGAGCGGGGCTGGAGCAAGCGAGGCCAGCAGAAGTCCTGAGTTCAATTCCCAGCAGCCACACACATGATAGCTCACGGCCATCTACACAGCTACAGTGTACTCATACACATAAAATAAATAATAAATCTAAAAAAAAAAGTTTCTCCTGATGACTTCCATTCACATTAGAGAGAGAGAGAGAGAGAGAGAGATACTTATTTTGGTTTTGAGTATATGTTTGCTTGCATGTATGTCTGTGCACTGTGTGCATGGCTGATGAATGCCCAAAGAGGCCAAAAGATGTCATCTGGTACGCTGCGATTGGAGTTACAAGTGGTTGTGAGTGGCTATGTGAGTGCTGGGAACCGAGGTCCTCTACAAGACCAGTCAGTGCTCTTAACTGCTGAGTCATCTCTCCAGCCTCCCCCCCCCCAACCCCCAACACACACAGTTACATTGTATTACCTTCTGCCCCAAGGGAAATCAGGCAATTACTGAGCAGACAGATACCCCCAATAATGTGGCGATTCTGTCACTTCTGGCATAGCCAGTGTTCCATTCCTTTGGTTTGCTACCAAGGGGAACAGGCTCTTGGATGTAAAGGAGGAATAAATCAGGAAATGCAGAGGCAGGAGACGGCTGAGCCTGAAGGTGCAGATGTGTTCAGTCCATTGTTGTTCAGGACTTCCCTGTGCTTCGGGGCAATCCCTATTCTGTTGTTAAGTGTATTACCAGACTGATAAGAGTCCGGGTCAAAGTGGGAGGGGCTCGAGAGCCCAATCCCTTCCTGTGGGTCTATGTTCAGGTTGAAGGAGCGAGATTTTCTTCAGTGATGTAGCCACTAGCAATGTGTTTTATGTTCCTGTAAACACTTACCTGTTATCTTTCCTAAAAGGAACCATAATGTATTATACTGGTTCAGTGTGTGTATATAGACATGCACATATATATACATATACACATATATATGTGCATAGATATACACAAATATAGATGTGCATATATATACATATACATGTATACACATACACACATATACATGTATACACACATATATGTATATGTGTATATATATTAATATATATGTAGATATAGATAGAGAGAGAGTACATGAGGGAGGTAAATGGGAATGGGAAGAAGGGGATTAGGAAATGAGAGAGAGAAAGAGACAAGAGAGGGTAAGGGTGTAGAGGATATATGAATGAAATATATAGGTTTAAGAACCCATCACAACAAAAATCACTATTATACATAATCACTAGGTGCTAATAAAAACATGTCCTAAAAAGATAACCTGGCATCTGTCAGTCCTCAAAAACTGCAGCCTTGGGGGTAGAGGCAAATGTGTAAGCAGTGTGATCAGAGATGCTGGGCAAGATGTGAGGGTTGGAGAAGACACACTAGTAAGCTGAGCATTGAGGCTTAGGTGCAGAACCTGGCGTATGGCTGAAGCCAAGTAAGGTCCAGCATGTCAGGGAGCTGGCCTGTGATTGCAGAGCTCTAAGGTCCGGGCAACTCTCACTCCAGTGTGTCTGCTTGAAGGAGACACAGGTTGTGTCCCCAGGATAGCTGAGGATCAAGTTGGAGAAGTGAGCATGAATCAGGTGACTGTGTATCCTGGTGTCACACTGAGGCATTTGGATCTGATCTTTAGGAAATATAGACGCACGGGAGGATTTTCAGGGTATGACGTGATTCAGAGGCTTCGAGTTCTGGAAGGTTCTCCCTGGGCCACAATGGAGGATGGGCTGGAGAAAGAGCCACAAAGAGCAGGAGCCAGTTGTAGCCTTCAGTCAAACAGAGGAGAGAGGCCTGCCTGGGGTGATGGGGAGAGGGCAGCCAGGAGTCCAGGAGGATCACAAGGCCAGGATGTGTCAGTGCAGAAGGCCATTCTGAGAGAAGGCAGCCAGGCAGAAGACAGAGTTCATTCTCAGGTTTAGTTTGGAGTCAGGGGCCTAAGAAATTTGCATTTCTTGGTTTTACAATTCTCAACCTCACCTAATGATGCCAGCGAAGAAAAAGCCTCTACCACAGGAGTTCTGAACCCCAACACCCACCCAGGAAAAGCCTGGCGCAGCAATGCATGCCTGTAGTCCCAGCACTGGGGAGATCAGGACAGGCTGATCCCAGGGGCTCAGGGGCCAACTAGTCCAGCAAGTTGGTGAGCTCTGGGTTTGGTAAGGGATCCTGACTCCAAAAGTAAGCAGAGAGCAGCAGATGAGAGCATTTAACTTCAACCTCTGTACACACATCTACATGCATGCATAGATGATAGATAGATAGATAGATAGATAGATAGATAGATAGATA
>JADRCD010176951.1:1871-15977 GCA_019843815.1 Montemys delectorum
GAAAGAAAGAAAGAAAGAAAGAAAGAAAGAAAGAAAGAAAGAAAGAACAGTCACCTGAATAAGGCCAGCACAATGACGACATGGATGGAGGTAAGAGACCAGATTTTGGGTTCAGACTCCACTTTAGAGAACCTGACCTAAGTTTGAACTCAAACTAACAGGCCAGTACCTAGCATCAGTTTCCAAGTTACCTCCCACCCCTATCCCCAGCAAAACCAGTTTCTATGCTAACTCCAACAAGACCCATGTCTACAGGTTAATGTCCGGCAACAAATCCAGCAATTAGCACAAGATTCCAAGTTAACCCCCAACAAGCCCACCCCCTGCCTAACGACCCACCAATTAGGAAGAAACCAGAAGTTAAGTTTATGTGGTTTGGCTTCCAGCACCAGCCAATTGTGCTAAAGGCCACAGTAGGCACATCAATTAGATGCTTGCCAGGTTACTCACCGCTTGCTTGCTGCTTCCTACAAAACCTTGTCTGGATAAATATTCAGGGCATTTCCTCATGGAGCCTGTGAGTTAAGCCTGAGCTAGTTCCAATGAAGACCCTGGTGTGATCGGCTCTTGTGAGCTGGTCTTTCGGGGTTCACAAATGCTTCCTTGATATACAGAGGCTATCTCCTAAGGTCCCCTGCTAGATGGAGAGCTGTAGACAACAACTAACGACTGCTAAGAAAAGGAGAAAGAGTCTTCACCAAGGTTGAGCCCTAAACACACACACACACACACACACACACACACACACACACACACCAATAATAACTGAAGAAGAAGTAATGAATTTGAGGGGAAGTGGGGGATGCATGGGACTAGTTCTAGGGGTAAAGGGAGGGTTGGAAATTATGTATGTTATATACTTTTACATAAATTTTTCAAAAAAAAATTTAAAATTACATCAAAAAAAAAATAAAAGCATTTCTAAATTCTCCCTATCCCAGAAAGTAAGAAATTGAAAAAATAAATTGAAGAAGACACTGGGCATAAGATAGATAGTTTGTGCTCCTACAACAGCAGAAGTAACTTTGTGAAAATTACTGTATTACCCAAACCAGAATACTTGATCTCAAATTATACTACAGAACCATAGTGACCAAAACCAGCATAGTACTCAAACAAAAAGACAGATGTTGACCAATAGGACTAGGAGAAAATCCAGATGGGAACCCGCACGTCTTATGGCCACTAATGTTAGAATAGGTATTAAAAACATACATTGAGAAAAAAATGACAGCGTGGTCAACAAGTGATGTTAGTAAAAAACTGGATTATCTATCTATCTATCTACAGAAGAATGAAATCATGTTCACATCACTCACCAAATATCAAACCCTAAAACTGCTCAAGGAAAATATAGAGAAAACACTTCCAGATATAGGCGTAGGCAAAACCTTTTTAAACAGGACTCTACTAACAGCAAGTAACCCTAAGAATCAACAAACCAGACTTCATTAAATTAAAAAGGGTTTGTACAGCAAAGGAAACTATGAGAAGAGTAACAGGCAGCCACAGGACAGAGGGAAATATTTGCCATCCATACTTGAGCTTGGGAAGGGGATGTGTTAGCATGCAGAACATACAAAGAGTTAAATTTTAAACACAAAACGACCCCTGCCAGTCAATAAATGGGCTATGAACCAATAGACACTTCTCAAAAGAAGAAACGAAAATGAGCAATAAATTATTCAATGTCCTCAACCATCAGAGACATGCAATTCTAAACAGAGGTTGAGATTCCATGTCACTGGAGTCAGAATGATTACTGTTAAGAACAGAAGAACAAGACGGTTGGAAAGAGTAGGAGAGAGAGGAACACTTATTCACTGTTGTTGTGACTATAAACTGGGCAGCCATTATGGAGATCAGTAAGGAGACTTCTCAAAAAATACAAATAGAGCTATCATAGGGCCCAATTACATGGCTCCTAGGAATATATCCAAAGAACTCTATCTTGTAGGCAGAGATTCTTGCATATCCAAGGTCACAGATGTTCTGCTCACAATAAGGAAGTGGAATAGGAGATGACATTCATCAACAGAACAATCACCAAGGAACATGTAATACATATACACAATGAAATTTTATTTGGAGGTAAGGAAAAAAAAATGAAATTATGAAACTTGCAGAAAAACAGGTGGAACTGGAAACTATTACATTAAGTAAAGTAACTTAGGCCCAGGAAGACAAAAACTGCAATATCTTTTCGTACACGTGTCCAAGATTTTAGTTTTTATATGTGTACTTATGTGAATGTGGGTGTAGGTATAGTTCATGAAAGTGTAAAGGTGTCAGAACACCATCAAAGGAATGCCCCGTGGTGAACAATGCTTTTTTTTTTTTTTTAACCTGGAAGCTCTCACCGTTCTCCCAGAGATTGTTCACCAGGGCTCATTCTTTTGACGGTGACCATAAGAGAGAAAAGGAGGTTGTAAGGAAAGTGGGGTAACAATACACCATATGGAAGTAGGAAAGGACGACTGGGGACTAAAGAGTCCGAGGAAAGGGTTGGGGCTCAGCCAGGATATGGAGAAAAAGAAAGGGCGAAGGATCAACCCAAACGAAGTGAAGTTTGTAAAGCAACACAATGAAACATATTACTTTGTATGCTAGTTTAAGGGAGAGATAACAAGAAGAGATACATGCGTCAGTTTAATAAACAAAAGGGATCTTTTGAAAAAGATCTCAATGCTATGGTCAATGTGGGATTCTGCCCTGCCCCGCTCAGGGAAGACGGCCTGCAGCACACCAGTTACAGTTTTCTGTAAGCGTTTCTGATGGTGAACCGGTGAACGGGTCCCAGTGTGCCCATAGATTAGTTCCTCCCAATCTCCACAAGGGTGTTCTCATTTCTTTGTAGATTCATGTTTGTGTCCTTGTCCCAGTCACTATTTCCCCAGTCACTTTCCTGCAAGGTGATTTCCTGTTGCTTGACTGAGCCCTGTGGTTTTGGACCTGTTTGCTCAGTGTAACTAACTGCAGTCAAGGGAGCCTTGGGAAACTTCCTCCCCAGGGAAATGAAATGAATCCTAGCTTGCTGAACCTCAACCTTTAACCATTATTTGTCTTTAAACTGGTCAGTCCATCCTTTCAGTGATTTTTTTTTTTTAAATGTCAACTTTATATTTACATGAGTCCGTGCCTCAAGGCATATCAGATGTTTCCTGGTGCTGAGTTCAGCTAGTGTAGCTGGGTGAAACCATTCCATGGGGTAAAGGAGAAGCAGTGGCTGATTAGAAGGCCCAGGGCAAAGGCTCTTGCCCCTCCTCACTCTCCAAAGCCCAAATTTAATGCAAACTTTCTTCTTCAAGATAAAGAAAAAAGCAAAAACAAGAATGGATTGCTATGGTAGTGGTGGGGCACGCCTTTGATCCCAGCACTTGGGAGGCAGAGGCAGTCAGATTTCTGAGTTCCAGGCCAGCCTGGTCTACAGAGTGAGTTCCAGGACAGCTAGGGCCACACAGAGAAACTCTGTCTCTAAAAGCAAACAAACAAACAACAACAACAACAACAAATGAATTGAAAAGAAGAACAAAAGATAAAAACTTCAAAAACAAAACTGGATACCTTTTTTCCAAACCAGAATCTTGACTGAAGAGGGATTGTGGGAAATGACCCCAAACCAGAGGGAACCCTACCTTACCAACACACTGCCCGGGTTAGGGGAAAACCATTCGCCAAGCCCGTCCTCTAGACACCACAGATCTCTATTTAGCTTCTCAGTTAGTTTGGAGTTGGAAATGGAGGTTAAACAGTGTTCACTGTGGGACAATAACGAAAATTGGTGGTGGCCAGCATTTGGGACTGTGGGGGGAGGAGCTGACCAAGAACTTGGCCAGATCACAGTTGGAAAGAAAGAGCAACTCCCTCCAAATCCTTCCTGCCCTCCACGGAGCATTGTTAGTTAGTACAGTGTTGCAGATTTCTGGTGGAGCCCACCACCTGTCTTATGCCGTGCAGCAATCCCTCTTGCTATTCCAAACCTTCAGGAAAATTCTGCTACAGACTGTGTTCATGACGCTAGAAGGAGGAGCTATTGAAGCAAAGCATATCAAGAAGGGAGGTGGCCATGGGTGGGAACGCAGAGAAATAGCTTGATCGGAGAGAATGCTGATCCGGAGAAATCAACAGTGTTGTGACTGGGAGAAGGGGAGGTTAATTTCTCTGACTAAAAAGGTAAAATACAATTATTAAAATTTTGTCTCAGAAGGACACACACACATATATACATATTCCCATATATATACATATATATTCCCATATATGTATGTATATATGTATTATATATATATATATATATACACACACACACACACACACACATACACATATACACACACACACACACACACACACATACACTCTGGTATATATTAATGTTGATCGGCATTAAAATATTTGAAATCTGTCAGGCCCATGTTTACCAATTTTGTTTTCTAGGACTAGTAACATCAATAAAAATTCTAAGGATTGTTTACTGTTGTTAACTTTTTAAAAAATGTATACGCATACACCGTCACTCTTCAGACACACCAGAGGAGGGCATCAGATCCCATTACCAATGGTTATGAGCCACCATGTGGTTGCTGGAATTGAACTCAGGTCCTCTAGAAGAGTAGGCAGTGCTCTTAACCACTGAACCATGTCTTCAGCCCCTGATGTTGACTTTTTATTGTACCATGTTTAAAACTATCACCATTGTTTCATGAACAAAGAGCACTTTAAGGTACATACATGCAAAATAGAAAGGACATAAGGAACTATCTTTCCAATATGTGTTTGCTTTATTTAACTTCATCTTAACCTTTCTTTAGGCTTTCACTCGTTTTCTCATTCAGTTTGCAGAGAACATGTATAAAGCTGTGAAACCCTCAATATCTCAAGTGCCCAAGGAAAGTCGAGCAGGAGAGCTCAACCTGTGTTCAGTAAAGGAATTTTCACAGTTCAAAGGGGAAAAGGCAGAAGCCAAACCAAACCAAACCAAACCAAACCAAACCAAACAACAACAACAAACAAACAAAAAATGAAACAAACAAACCAGCTACTAGTCTTCCAGAAAGGATTGTACATGCCTGTAATCTCATCACTGACGAAGAGGATGATATGTTCGAGGCCAGCTTGGTCTAAATAATGAAACTCTGTCTCAGCAAGCTAGCTTGGGGAGGGGTCAGCAGTTAAGAGCACACATGGCGCTTTCAGAGGATCTTCATTCAGTTCCCACCACACTGGTAGCAGCTCACAATTGCCTATAACTCCAGTTCCTGGGGATTCTGGCACCCTCTTCTGGTCTCTGTGGACACCACACAAGCATGTGGCACACATACATACATGCGGGCATGCACACATACCGATAAAATAAAAACAAAATAAACCTTAAAGGAAAGAAGAGAGAAAGAAAAATAAATAAAAATAAAGTGACTCATTTGTCTCGCAGCAGAACTATGAGAAGCACCGATGCCTATGAGGATTTTCTTTGCATATGCTATTTGATTTTGGAGGAAACCAAGGTTTCAAGACTCTCATCTAGTTTCCAAGAGACCACAGGGGTAGGAATCGATCTCACGTGCAATATATCGGCCAGCTAGTGGGCATCCCACGCTGGGCAGTCAGGAGTCCCTTGTGTGGGTTATGAAAATAAAAACTGCCCCCCCCACCCCCGTAAGTGATATAACGGGTTTTGCATCCAGCAACTCTGCTGCTCCAGAGCACTCACTACCTTAGGCTACAGGAGGTCTGGCAGGACAGGGACTGTGTTGCCATGGAGACAATGCCTAGGATTTGATGCAAGCTAGGAGATGGAGAACTTGGGGCACTTTCTCAGTTCACAGAGCAGAAAGGCACTAAAGAGTAATGACATGCTTAGGGAAGGAAGTTTCTGAACGGTGACCCTGAATGAGAGTGGGGGGCGGGGGGTGGGAATGGAAAGGGATAGAGGAATTCTAATCACCTGGTTCTGAAATGCCCCAAGGTGCAGGGCATAGTGGGGGATGCATGAACACATTTATATGGGAAGTAGAGACCGAAGCAGGTGTGCTGGGGAGCCACCCCCTTAAAGGTATCTTATTTGAAGGAAAATGTGAATGATATGCACTGTCTTACGTTATATAATCAGGTAAGTCAGAGGCATGGTTGCTAAGATAATTCTCCCTGCTTGTCTCACCACAACTCTTGTCTACAGAACTTTCACACACGTTTCCACCCTTATTTATAATCAGAACCTGGGCAGATCACCTGAGCATCTCAGTTACAACGTCTTTGACTAGGCTTTAAAAAAAACAAAACAAAACAAAACAAAGAAACAAGCGCACAGTGTGATGGGTAGCAGAGACCTGCTCATTCTCACGCGCTTTCCATTTCTGAGCACCTCTGCTTCCTGGAGTGTCATAAAATAGAAGGGTCCATAGAAGATTAGGAACAGGTTTGTCCTCCCCCGCCCTCCTCCTTCCTCCCACGAACATAGCCATCCAGACTTCCCGGAGAAAGGCCCAGCCTGAGCCAGGATCCGCAGAGCATGCGGGTCCCCGCGCCTCTGCAAAGCCCAGGAATGGCAGCGACCAGGCCGGGGTGGGCACGAGGTGAAGCGGAGCGGTGTCCAAAGCTGCTGCCAAGGCTGGGGCAAGGCAGCAATTGCCTCTCAGGAGAGAGGCTGGGAGAGGGCTTCCTAGTCCCTGAAGTCTCCCGAGGTCAATTCCCAGCGCAGCCGGGAGGCACCTAGGGGGCTAGGCGATCTCGGAAGTTGGGGGGGGGGGAGGTCATCCGAGGGAGCGAGCGTCTTACCTGACCAGGACGGCTGGTGTAGTTGAAGGAGTAGATGTTCTCGGTGCTGAGGCTCACCACCCCGCTGTAGACGCGATCGAAATCGGCTCCCCTGGCGGGGTCGCGCGGATCGCGGCGCAGCTCTGCCGAAGGCGCGAGGGGTTCTGCCTGGTGGCCAGGGACGACCGCCGCCCGCAGGAGCCAGGGCAGCGCGCAGAGCAGCAGCGCTAGCCTCGGGCGGTCCAGCATGATGGGCGCCTCGCCCTGGGGGCTTCCCCTCCCCTCCTCCGAAACACAAGCAGCCCGAGGAGGGGGCAAGCACGGAGACGGTCCTTCCGAAGCTGCCTGTGGCGCTGGATGCGGGCTTCAGCAGCCGGGTGGTGTGTGGCCAGCCCCGCCGCCCAACGCCCGCAGCGCGCTGGAGAGGAGCAGATCAAATATTGATGGGCCACCTGGGGTCTCCAAAGGAGTAGGGGCGACGGGAGGCGTGGGGGACCAGGGAAGGCTGCTCTTCCCTTCAACTTTTAAGTCTTCCCTTTCTCATCGCTGAAAAGCCTTCCACTCACCCAGAACGAATTTTCACTGCTCTCTTCCCTCTCAGCCTCAAAGCACCGGCGACAAACCCCTCCGAGAAGTGGCTGCTAGTCTAGAAGAATCGGTGCGACCAGCCATCAAGGAGGAAATCGGGTGCACGTCAAACGAAAGTGCACTCTAGCTGCAGGCGAGCGAATAGAAAGCAAAAGAGAGTGCACCTCTCACGAGGATGCATCAATTCGATTTTACGGTTGCTTCCAGCAGGTGTGAAATGTCGCTCACTGGCTATCCGCCCTGTCTCGAACAGAAAGAAGCCCTTCTCAGACACCTGGCTTAGTTCCTTATTACTCTTGCTCTCCAAGGAGAGACTCGCGTCATCGCTCCCTTGCCATATGTGCAAGTATGTAAATATGTACAGTTACAAAATATAGATATGGTCAAGAGAACAGTCCCCAGCTCGGCTGGAAGACTGCTTCCGGAAGTTTGAGAGACCAGATGCAGGCAGATACCATTTCTTTCCATCCCAGCCTTTTGTGCCGTTTAACTCGGCAACGTTTTCTTTCAGAGTCTGGAAGAATTTTCAGGTTTCTACATTCCTTTTTTCGGTTTTTGTTCATTTTAATTGAACTTTATTTTTATTGAGGCAGGGTCTTCCTCCACAATCCAGACTGACCTTGAGTTCGAAATCTTCCTCTCTCTTCCAAGAGCGGTGACTCCAAATGGCATGCCACCCCACCTGCTAAGCCTGAGGTTTTTGGGAAACAGGATACAATGTTACGAGCCGGAATTGGGATGACTTTACGGGTAGCATTGAGAATATTTATGCAATTTCCCCAACGTTTAGTGAAATTTAATAAACTTGAAATTGCTGAAGGCCTTGAGGCTTGCTGCAGTATCAGTTGGAACAGGCTTTGAGATGAAAAGCCCGTTGCAAGCTTTATGAGACCTGGGAATCAGGTCCTTCACAGGGCCGCGTGTTCTTTTGAGGTCTTATATCTCCTTATTAGAAAGATAATTCATACTCTCGGCTGGAATTTGCCTCCCCCGCCCCCACTTGCTTGCACTAGTTTTGCCCTCGAGAGCCACAGGAATGAAGCTAATTCTTCCACGCGGTGGCTTTGTAGGTATGTAAAGGGATCTATGACCTTTCATACGATCCTTCAAGTTTTTACCCGTCTGGAATTCGACATTGATCCGCCGAGAAAAGTTATATGATTAGATGAGATTGAAAACATATATATATATATATATATATATATATATATATATATATATATTTGTTTTTACCAGAGTAGGCCCAGATATGGGCTCCACGAGCCCTTCACCTGAGCTGCCATTACAGATTGGTGCTTCTTCACTGAAAGGTTTATGGAGTTGGTACGGTGTGTCAGTTGGCCTTTGCCCTGATTTCAACGTAGGTTCATCAGAAGAGGCCGGGTGTGCTGCCCAACATGAGGTACACAGCTACAAGCCAGCCCTAGTGTTTCTGTACTAGGATCCAATCAGAGCCTGTCTGAAGCCTTCCCTTATTTTCGTTACAAAATTTTCTCACTCCTCTGCCTGCCTTTAAACCTCTGCCCTCATTTTTAGTAGATGAGTCGCTTGTCATAGCAAACTCTGGATAACTTCTGCTTTCATTTGTGAAAACAAAATGTATCTATTTCTACATCTTCCTGGAGATCCCACAGAAACATGGTTTGCACTGTGCATCACTGTGGGCTCTAGTTATCTACCAGCTATGGCCTCAGCAAGGCCCCTTGTTACGCTCTCAACGATCTGTGTCTGCACTGATGTGTGCGATGTCAGCATCGCTCCTGAACACTGCTGTGTTTGTCTTTGCATTATCTGGCTCTCATGGTACCTAGGTTTTGCTACTGGTTCCCATTGCTTAGTGTTTCATAACAATTAGTCTTACCCTTTTGTTGCTCTTTGTTGCACTGCTGTTCTGAGGTTGCCTAAAAGGGTTGTCATGGAGTAGATCACAGATGTCCGCTCCACAAGTCCTTTATTTACTTCAGCTGCTTCACAGACCAGTGTGGTTGCTACTCCATCACATTAATTTGGGCAGACAAGATAAAATCATCTTTCTGTTTGGAATTTGATGTTGCTTCACAGAGAGCACCCTCTCCAGTGTTCTACCTGTCTGGAAGCCCAAATTTCTGGCCTCCATTGGGCAGAAGCTTAAGTATGCAGTCAGGGCTCAAGATGCAAAGCAAGCACGCATCACTTACTTAAAAAGTTTTTTTTTAAATATTTATTTATTTATTTATTTATTTATTGTATGTGAGTACATTGTTGCTGTCTTTAGACACATCAGAAGAGGGCATCAGCTCTCATTACAGATGGTTGTGAGCCACCATGTGGTTGCTGGGAATTGAACTCAGGACCTCTGGAAGAGCAGTCAGTGCTCTTAACCACTGAGCCATCTCTCCAGCCCCCTTTTTTTTAAACTCCTTTTTTTTTTTTTTTTTTTGTTTGTTTGTTTGTTTGTTTTCGAGACAGGGTTTCTCTGTGTAGTCTTGGCTGTCCTGGAACTCACTCTGTAGACCAGGCTGGCCTCGAACTCAGAAGTCCACCTGCCTCTGCCTCCCAAGTGCTGGGATTAAAGGTGTGCGCCACCCCCCCCACACCCCCCCGGCTTTAAAAAGTTTTTTTTAGACTTATTTTAGTGTGTGTGAGTGTCTTGACTGTATGTAGGTATGTGCATCACATCTGTGCTTGGTGTCCACAGAGGTCAGAAGAAAGGCATCAGATCCCCTGGGGCTGGAGTTACAAATGGAGTCACTCCATGGTAGCTGGGAACGGAACCCGGGTCTCTCCGTAAGAGCCACAGATCTTAACAGCAGAGCCATATCTCCAGCCCAAACTTTACTTTTGACTATTTTCTTCCAGTTCTTATAAGATCGCCTCAGTCTAATTTTCTTCCTTTTACATGCACATTCTTTACAATCCTAATCTGTGTAATGATCTCGTTAGATATAATTTTATTAAAGATGACTTATTAAATGATAATTTTATTAAAGATGACCCCCCTAGGGACTATTGCACTTCAACAAAAAATTTTTGAGAGGTGCCCTAGAAAGTAGTAAAACCTAGTCTCTTAGACCCATTGTGGGTTGATACATATGTCGGGATCCTGCTAGAATTCAACGGCTGTGCACGCCACAAGGCTTTGCAACAGCTCTCTCTCTTTCGCAGGACAAGCGCCCAGACATGCTTACCAGGCCAACGTCACATGAAATAGCCTCAAGGCATGAAATCCGGCTGGTTGGAGGGGCTATAGCACAACTGAGGCTGTGGCAGTTTTATTGAGAGCAATCAGAATCTTTATACCTTTATAAGAAACAGAATATAATGGCAATTGCCAGGATCAATCTTATTGTGGTTGCCAGGATACAGTGAAGTTTGCAAGCCGTACAGGCCTCACAGGATTAGTATCTAAGACCAATTGTCCTGTCACGCTTCCTTCTCTACAAAGGGAACACACAGACAAACACACAAAACAGCCTGACCACTTCACTATCTGAGGGAGTGCGTCCATCACTCAGAAACTTGAAGGCATATGTATCCCGGGAGCCATGAATACCTATCCCTGGGCTGTCTCAACCAGCCAGCTTCCAAATCACAACCCAGAGACTTATTATTTCTTTATTAAAGCTTCGACACTAAAGCTTAGGGCTAGTTCCCAGCTAGCTTGTCTAACTTACTAACCTATTTATCCTTGACCACATTTGCCACGTAGCCTGTTACCTTTCATTCGGTTCCCATACATCTCACTTCCTCCGTGTCTGGCCAGTGAGTCTTGCACCTCAGTTCTTTCCTAGAGTCCCTATCTCTGCCTGGATGTTCCACCTCGCTTCTCCTGTCCTGCTATAGGCTGCCAGCTCTGTGATAAACCAATCAGAAGGGGATGGAGAAGAATGCTTATGAAACATTGGGACAGGCAATGCATGCCGAAGTCCAGATCGACAGTATTCAACACAGTGCTGGTACAGAAATCAACCTTAAAAAAAATACAAAGACAACTTTTACACAGTGAACAAGAAGGTTACCCCAACACCTCCCTTTTTGTCCAATAAGTAACTCTTTCTCTAACATCAATAAACTGTATACAATAAGAACAACTATGAGAATTACCAGGTAAGGATTACATTCATAATGTCTCGATCTAAAAACATTTTCTTAGACCTTAAACATTTTCTTAAATCCTAAAAAGACTTAAGCTTATATGTGAGACTATGACTGTCTAGTCTTCAATCCTATTGGAGAGCTGAGTAAATAGGAAGTGCAGAGCAAGCAGCTTTCAAAGTTATATAAATGACAGAGACTGCTGGCTGCCTAGTCAGTCAAGATTTCTCCACAAGGTTTGGGCATCCATCTTCGGTCTACTAGCCCAGAATATCTAACAGACTTATCTATGAAGCAGGAAATTTTTGAAGGCCTGTCCTAACTTGACTCTGCAAAGTTGGTCAGTCGACTTCCTCTGTGTCCCGCTTGTCTGCTGTTTGAACAGCATGCTGTCAGCAGTTGAGGCAAGGACATTCTTGCCCAGTGGCTAGCTTGCCATATTTGAAAAAAAAAAAAAACTCCATGTGGAGTTTCTTTGATGTCCATCATCTTCTTGGATGTAGATTGGGTGTGCTGCCATGAAAAGCCTTTTATTATTATAAACATCTAAAATGCTATACTCTGCAGATCTCTGAGGTGTTTGAAGACCATCTATCTATCTAAAGTATAGCTGAACAGGCAAACGTTGCTTATTTCTAGCTATTTACAATAGCTTAACTTGAAAACACCTACAGGAGGCTAAATCAAGCTTCATTCTACCTAAACTAGTACTTAACTAGGACCACAAGTTCGATTATTATGAGTGACTAACTACTAACTTGCATTTCTTAATTATCCTAAACAGTTTGTAATAGTAACCTTCCAGGACTAGAACTTTTATATTTTTCAATGAGTGGCATAGGGCACAATACCTTAAACAAGAGCTGAAACAGACATACAGTATGTTGTAGCAGAATATCACCTTAAGTTTGTGTCAATGTATAATAAATCTATACTAATGTAAAATGTTTGAGACTTGTGTTTGCTTTTTAGTCTAAAAGTAGATTCAATAATATACCCCTTTATCCTATCATCCTTAAACCCCTCTTTTTCTTTTCACCCCCTCTCTCCATCCCCTTAACACTAAATGGGAAAGGGAAGGATAGAAGAAAGAGAGAGAGAGATGCATGAATCTAACCTCCTTTACTTTGTTTCCTCCCCGGTCAAGACCAGTAACAACGTGTAGCCTCTTAAATGACAACAAACATCCATAACCCGCCAAACAACCAAAGACCACCCAACTGTCCTCTTGTCAATGAGGGACATTGTTCTCTTAAAATTGCTTCCTGCTTTCTGGGGGCGACTGCATCCTTTGGGAACCCTAGGAAAACTGGGACATTCGGCAAGTTCTAGGTAAGTGAGCTGTATCCTTGCTGTCCAGTCTTTGTGTGGTGGGAAATTACAAGGCTCATCTGAAGTCCTGGCTGGAACAGCCTGCGTGACTGAACCACCTTAGCTAGCTCTTTTGAAGGTGTCTGTCCTGAACGCAGCTTTTTTGAGGAAAGAGCTGTTGAGGCTATATCTGTGAGGCTAGGCCACCTGGACTACTTGTCTTGTCTCCATTGGTCCTCTTGCTCTGAACACATAGACACTTTTAAAGGTAATGTACATTTCTGCATTAACACAAGTATGGAATGCTCAGTATGCAATAATCAGCTAAAGATGACTCTTTGCTCTCCGTCTGAGCAGGAAAGGCATGAGACTTTACAAGTCCATCTGGACCGTATAACCAAACTGTAACATAAACCTCCATCCACTGCAGAGGAAAGGATGGCATATAATAATAAATCTGGAGGGCTCTGTGGGCAGCAAGATTTATTGGCTCTGCACAGACCTTCATGTCTCAGCCAATCTCAGAGCTGTTCCCATGTAGAAGGACCAACTGTCATGTTGCTTCTTTTGTTGTTCCTCTTGACTTGTACCTTTATGTCTGCAGCTAAGATCGTCAGGAGGTCTCCCCAGATCAAATCTAACCTTTGTTAACTTTGAAGGAATCCACAGCTTTTTCATTTCCTGTTGAAACAAAGGCATAACTTCCCCCCCTCACCCCGCCCAATGCAGCACATTTCCTGACTTCTATTCTGAGATAAACACACACACACACCCACCCACCCACCCCACCCACCCCCACACATTTATATGACTGTCTATCTTAATATAGATACATATATGTGGGTATGTATGTATATGTGACCATTTATACCCACTTTCTTTTCTTTCTTTAGCACCTAAAGTAGTATGAAATATTTTATGTGTGCCTGGCCCTTTATTTATTTATTTATTTTTCAACCTTTTCTCCATCGGTCTTTATTCTCTTCAACATTATATAGACAATGTTGGGGTCTTAATCTGCCTATTTCCCAGACTCTCTTCTGCAGCTATACACAACTCTGTGATGCCGGCTCCCAACTCCAAAGTTATCATCTTTCTCAGTGTGAAAACTTTTGTAAAAATAATGTTATACAAGGCGTGATTTGCCTCCCCCCTCCCCATGCCTGCCACCCCACCCTCTCCCACTTATTGGCCCTGGCATTCCCCTACACTGGGGCACAGAACCTTCACAAGAGCCTCTCAGGAGATAGCTGTATGCTTGTCCTTCCTTCAGTCTCTGCTCCATAGTTAATCTCTGCCACTCTTTCTGTATGTGTTTGGTTCCCCTTTTTAAGAAGGAATGAAATGTCTACATTTTGGTCTTCCTTCTTCTTAAGTTTC
>JADRCD010176952.1:0-26232 GCA_019843815.1 Montemys delectorum
GGGGGGGGGGGAAAGGGGCTCAGTCCCCGGTCGGGAGGCCTGCGGGAGTCGAGTGGACTTGGAACCCAGAAAGTAGCGGGAATGGCAGCAGGAGGCTCCAAAGGGGTTTAGGGCGGAACTGACAGAAATGTGAGGCTTGTTTCAGGGGACATTTATTTTAAATCATGGTAGTAGGGAGGAGGAAGCTGCTTGGGGATATTATTTGGAGGGTCCTTGCAAAGTGATCTCAGGTGCTTTATGGGAGGAGTGAATGAATCCTAAGAGTTGAGGAGGGTGGTGTCCTAGAGTAGCGGGACTGGGAACGATTCTGGATAGTATTGAGTGGTAGAGGAAGGTAGTTGAAAGAGGAATCTTTGGGAGAAGGGTGAGGGATATGAAGACGGGTGGGGGCCGTGGAGAAAAGCAGTTTAAATACGAGTGAGGTGGGGGATAGTTTCTTAGGGAGTTAGAGGGTTAAACACTCGATAAAACGGTTCCAATAGTAGTTTGGGATAGTTTGAAGGGAGTTGGAGAAACGGGGAAGAGGGAGTTAGAGTTCTGTTTAGTTGAAAGAATGGGGGAGGGGGGTTCAAGGGTGGAGGAGATAGAAGAAATGGAAGAATCCAGCAAAGAGGGGGACCTCCCCCACAACTGCCGCGCGGCCAGAAAGGGTTGGGAGGAGGAGGCTGTGATGGCAGGAAGAGGAGGAAAGGTTGAGATGGGGTGGCAGAGTAGCAGAAGATGGAGAAAACCGGAGTAACTCAAATCAACCGAAGCCATCTTTTCTACCCATTGTCTACAAATAACAGTAATTGATTCCCTCCAATGGAGGAACCCTGCCACGTGATGGGAACGTACCACGTGTATGCATAGTATCTAAACACGTTTTGAAAACATTCTTCACTAATGAAAAGTTCGGAAGCATTCAGTTCCATCCCCCTCCACAGCCCCTTTTTGGAGGGGAGCAAGTGTCTCATTTAAAGTAGTTTAGACTTAGTAACAAACCTATTAAGAGACAAGTTCTCCTTAGGAAATTAGGGTCAAATATCCCCTTCAGTCACACAACCACCATGACACTGGTAATAAAAATGATTTGTATTCAGTCATATATAAAACTCATGAAGTTGTTTGTTTGCTAGAAAGACACATAGAAAAATAGTTGTCATATTTAGAGAAATGACTTTCCAGAGTTTAAGCCCTGAAACATTTTGGTAAACCTTGACTAAAGCGTTTGAATTGTTCTCCAGTGACTTTGATGACCTACTGTTTTTATAGCCTATTTTGTCCATTGTAAACATTCTCAGTAGTTACCAGTGTGGTATTAGTGAAGTTCTACTTGACATGTTCTAAGAAACATTTAACTCTTTTTTACTTTGAAGTGGTTAAGCCAATTTACCCTAATTTTTTAAAGAAAAATTTTAAAGTATAGTTTTGAAGAATTATAACATTCTCTTTAAAACAGACAAAAATAAGAAATACTGGTAGAGGTAGTATCTTGTTCATTGGTTTAATCCCCAGCAGACCACACAAAATGTTTGGGTATATTATAATGGATTTTTTTCTGTTGAGGCAGGGTTTCTCTGTGTATCCCTGGTAGTCCTGGAACTCACTCTGTAGACCAGGCTAATGCCTTAGTCTTAGAAGATTTTTTGTCATTGGATGTAAAGCATTGAGTCACAGTCCTTTGTTTTTCGGTTTGTATGGTTAGGTACATATCACACTTACACCAAATTTTGTTTTGGGAAGTTACCATTATGAGGGCTATTGATCAGGCTGTTCTCTAAGTCATTAGTAATTCTTTAATACGTAATTTAGAGAGCAAAGGATGACTGTTGAGTTTGGTCAGAGATTAAAGTGAACCCATGGCAAAAAAAAGTCTTTGGTCTTCATGGCTTCTTTTCCTCGATGAGAGACGGAGGGTTTAGGGTGTAGTTTTGAATCCTGAAGCTGGCATTGACTTTGACTTTTAAAGCCTAAACATGGAAAGGTAATAGCTTATTAGCTACTTTGATATATCAGCTTGGATTGTTAGCTGCTTTCATTGCAAGGGACAAGGTTGCTTTCACTTGTGCAGGAGAATGAGGTCAATTGCATGGTAGGTAGATCTCAGAGAAGTTGTGAATGAGGAGGGGCTGGTGTGCACACCACACAGGGATGGTTAAGGTAACGTCTCCATTTACTACTTATTAGCTATGTGACCAATTGCTTCAGCTTTTCTAAGCTGTTACCTGAAAGAGAGTGTGATAGCCATGCCTAACTTGAGTTGGTTGTCAGGATGGAATGAGATAATCCAGTAAGCAGCCCAAAAGAGTATCGAGATGAAATTTTTTTGTATTGGTAACACTGTACTGCTTTCTAAACAAGGCAAATCTTAGAAACTGTGGTTGTCTCCTAGTGTTAGCATGAAGACTGAGGACTCAGAAATTGATGCTATACAGAGAATTTTCATTGTAATATTTTTGTTCTTTGTTACTACTTACAGGATTTGGCTTGTTAAACAGCATTCAAAATTCACGAGAGAAAATGCTTTAGATACTGGAATGTTTGCATAGACTTAGCAGATAAGCATTCTGAAAACCAAGAAATCTGCGAAACCTTGAAATTTGATTCTAGCAGCCTAATATTATGTTTTAATTTTTTCCTACTTGGAAGCATAACATGTTTTCAGATTGTAGGTGTTCTGCTTATACTAGGCTTCACCTCTTTTTCAGTTTTCCCTGCCTATTCACAAAGAGCTAAGTACAGTTTAAGGTGATCACTCATACCCACCTTTGTTGTTGGAGACAGGGTCTTACTGTGTAGCTGGGTAGGAACCCAGAGTCGTTCTGCCTCAGCCTGAAGGGCTGGGATTACAGGTGCATAGCCCTACACTTGGCTTTTGAGACCTTTTGAATAAACTGTATGCTAACTGGGATACATCATACTCCTGTCACCTCTGTCAGTTGTACTCTCAAATCAGTACGTAAGCTAGCTCAATGGACAGTTGTCTGGTGACCTCAAGGAGCAAGAACAGGAGTTATAGAATTTAGATGCTACAGGAACTCTCAAGCCCTGAACTTAAACACTCACTCACCATTGTTTCATATATATGTGTGTTTCACGTATGTGTGTGTGTGTGTGTGTGTGTGTATACATATATATAGTCCTAATATACACAAATCACATAAACATAATCATATCAATATATGGGTTTCTAAGCTAGACTGACACACAGAGCTTGCATTTCTTTTTATATACACACAAGCCACCTAATTTGATTTAGCATAAAATCATGATTTTACAGGGTTGATTGGATACAGCAACAGAATGGCCAGGCTATAAGTCACAAAATTACTATTTTCCAAGTCATTTCTAGATGTTTGCCAGTATCAATAGAAATAACTTAGGCAAGGCTTCCTGCATCTATATATAAAGATGTATGTTTACAATTGAACCTGCATGAGTAGGTTTGCAAGTGCTACCCCGACTCAGGAGGTCAGATGTCTGCTTTTCTTAGTTCATTGTGAATTCTTATTCTGATAAGAGTCTGTCCAGGAAGCAGAAAATGCACTGAGAAAACTTGGTAGCCATACTGTGTCTATTTCCTGTGGATAAAAAGCACACAAAAATGGAAATTAGTTTTCAGGAAGTGTATTTTGGTATGTGTGTATAGCATATATGCCTGTGTATATACAGGTATCATGGAGGTCAGTAGGTATCAGTCCTGGTGTTGTGGTTCCACTGCATACTTTCAGGCTTTCGAGGGTTTCCCTTTGTCTGACTCCAGTCTCAGAAGGCCACTGCAGTTGCAGATGCTAATGCTGTATAGTTAGTGTCTTCATGGGCACTGGAGATTTGAACTCAGGTGCTCATACTTGCGTGGCTGAACCATCTCCCTGGATCTAGGAAGTAGGTTTTTATCCCTTATGCTTAGAATATGATGTTCACAAATGTTGTGGTTTTTTAGACCACATTTTTTTTTTTTTTTTTTTTTTTTTTTTTGCAGCTTACACTCATCATACACTGTATCAGTCAACAAAAGCTTATTTGAAAAAAACTTGGTCTGTGCAGCATTGGCCTTTTACAATCTGTGTATTGCATACTTTATAAATGATAATCAAAGATAGACTGTCAAATGCTGAATTGCTTACTTCCCAGTCTAAACAATTAGCTGTCTTCAGTAGGAATCTAAAGTCTTGCGTGGGTTATATTTAGTCGTGACACTAGTGAGTCATCATCTAGGTGTTATCCCCTAGTCATTTAGTGACCTGAGTGTGACCATACAGTAGCTTGCCACTTTACAAGCTGGAACCTGAACTTCAGCCTTCTGAATTCGGATGGTTTCACTTTGGAAGTGCTCTGGAAGCAGGGCTCAGTGCCATATACTTTTAATCCAGTAATCAGGAGGTTAAAACAGAAGGATTGGAAGTTCAAAGATGGACCTTGTCTCAAAATACTTAGGTTAAGTTCTGCGAATGGTTTTGTTATAAGCACAAAGATCTTTGCCTTTGAAGCTGATGTATTGGATACAGAAACTCACTATTCACGGCTCTAGTCTTGTGCCCTTGTGCTACTGTAAACAACACTTACACATGCTGCATGGTCTCGTGATTCCTTTTCATTCTTGGTACCTGGTTCTGTCCTTTAGGAAGGGAAAATTAAGTAGTGACTTTTAAGTAACTAGATGGGCCAGTTTCCTGTCTTGGCTCTCTATACTCTAGTTGATGTGCACCACATATGAATACATGATTTTTATTTGTATATGACCCAGTAGCCTCAACTGCAAAATAGGAATAAATGGTTACTATCAGAGTTGCCATGTTGGCTGAGATACCATATACACATGTCCATAGTAAACATTTAATGTATGTTAGCTGTTGACCCAGTGTGTTTGGTGCTCTGGAAAGAGGTACTGTCATGATATAAGCCTACTAGTCCAAAATGTCAAGAACAAGGAAAGAAGTCTGTCAGATAACATGCTGCTGCCAGCTGTAGTCCTAGCTCTCTAGAGGCTGGGGTTAGGAATATACTGTACTAGTCCCAAGGTTGTGTTGCAACAACAAAATCCTAATAAATATTTTTTCTGAGTTTGAGTACAATTATAAAACCTGTTGACTTTTTGTACCATGGCTGGTAACACTATATATTGAAAACTAGCTTTAGTTCCCCAATCCAGTCTCCCTTAATGGCAGATTGAAGGGCAAATGAAGCCAGTTAGCAGCAGGCATTTTAGGGTGCTCCAAATTGCCACCTGGTGGCGCTGCTGTATAATGTGAAGGTACAGGAACTCCCTCCCCCATCTACATGAAAGGTAGTCTGTAGCCGAGTTACATTAGGAACCAGCTTACTATCGAGCAGGTGGCGCACGCCTGTAAGTCCACAACTGGGGAGGCAGAGGCAGATGGATTTCTATGAGTTCAAGGCCAGTCTGGTCTACACAGTTCTAGGATTGCCAGAGTTACATAGTGGGGGGGGGGGGGGGAGAAAGAAAGAAAAAATGCCTTACCATTTGTTGTAACACACCTGAGTGGATCACCAGTCCAATGATTGTCATTAACAGCTGTAATCTATATGTTCAGAAATAGCAAGAGAGCCTAGCCCTTTTAACATTGCTAGAGCAGTAGAGTAACATGTTTAAAAGCACTTAGAATTCTAAGTTCCTATCACACATTGGGCTGGGAGTGTAAAACTCAGTTGGCAGAATGCTGGCCTAACATTTGTAAAGCTCTGGCAGGAGAATCAGAAAATCAAGGTCAGCCTCAGCTACATAGAGAGTTCAAGGATAGCCTGCACTAGAGATCCTGTCTCAAAGGGGGGAAAGTGCCTATCACACAATTAAGTGATAAATACTAGCTATAATGATTGCTGTCCTAAAAGGTTTTTTTTTTCTCTAGTTTTTCAGTTGCTTTTTTAAAGAAGGAAGGCTCATGGTGCAAATTGTTATTTCCAGGTGAGTACATTTTAATATTTTACTTAGCTTGAGTGTTAAGGGCTATACTGGTTTTACCTCTTCTGGAGGAATTAGGGTCCTCAGGTGCATCTTATATCCATTCTTGCATTAAGATCTATAGTTCAGTTCTCAGTACTGCCCAATTTCCCAAGAGCTTATATTCCACAGAGTTCTTTTGGGCTTCAGATGGTGGTGTAGGTGTAGGACACTACTCATCCTTCACCACTCAAAAATATTGTAACCGCCAGCCCTTTGCTTGCAGTCCGGGGGCTGAAGGCCTGGCAGAATGGGTGCTGATGGAGCTACAGGGGGAGATCGAGGCTCGCTACAGCACCGGATTAGCTGGAAACCTCCTGGGAGACCTACATTACACCACTGAGGTGAGGGGGCTTTTCTTTCCCTGCCTTATGCCTCAGTAAAGCAAGCTCCACCAAGTTGGTGCTCCCAGGACCCAGCGTGAGAACTGTCCTCAGGTTTGTTACTCCAGGTTTAGCCAGTCTGTAGAGATAATCTGCTTGCTGTCCCCCACCTTCTGGAAAAGCAGAGAAATGGAGCCTTTGGGAATCTGCAAGAGTCCTAAACGTAGAAATGCTCTTTACACGGTTCTACAAAGAATATAAAGGGCACAGGGTGGATTGCCAATGTGGTTTTTAACAGTGATAGACCAGACCAGGGGCTGGAGGTGCCAGCGTTGCTGCCAAGAGCAGCTTTAAAAGGCACCTGAAAGGAATGGCCTTGCCCTCAACCTTAGGCATCTCCTTCTGTTCTGCCAAAGGGAATCCCTGTGCTGATCGTGGGGCATCATATCCTGTATGGGAAAATCATCCACCTGGAGAAACCTTTTGCAGTCCTTGTCAAACACACTCCTGGGAAGCAGGACTGTGATGAGCTTGGTCAAGAGACTGGCACCCAGTACTTGGTGACAGCACTCATCAAAAACAAGATCCTTTTCAAAACTCGCCCTAAGCCTATTATCACCAACGTCCCCAAGAAAGTATGAAAGAACCCCGGATTTTCCCTAGAGAGCGGCCAACTCCTTGGACTCGTGCTCCATTGCCACCTCGAGGACGGCTGGACGGAGGGCCTGTTATGAACGCAGGCCACCCAATGGGTGTGAACTCAGATCCTTTCCTTATGGCAGCAGGTTCTCTTGGTGGAAACCTGGCTCCATTTCCAAGGAATCCAGCTCCTTTTCCAAATCCATCAGGCTCGTTGGCATCAAACCCAGCACATTTTCCTGCTGGTGCTCGTGACCCAGGCATGACTTCTTTTCCAAGAGGGATGAATCCCACTGGCACAGGTGCAGTTTCTTTCCCAAGGCCAGGAGGCCTTTTGGGACCAGGACCAGGACCAGGTTTAAACCCTAGAACAGGGGCTCTTCCAGGCCCGGGGCCTATGTCTAACCCCAGATTAGGAGGACTTCCTGGACCTGGTCCTATGGCCAACCCAAGGGCAGGTGGGCTCCTGGGAGCAAGTCCTGACCCTAGGGGTGGTGGCCCCATGGGCCCTGGATGTGGACCCAATATGAGAGCAGGTGTTTTGTCCTCTGGAACTGGTCCTCCCAATCCTAGGCCAATTGGCCTGGGTCCTGGACCAAGTCCAAATCTGAGATCAAGCTTTTTAGGTACAAACCCGACCCCTAGGTCAGGTATGTTTCCAGGCTCAGGCCTGGGGCCCAACCCACGAGCATGTGGGTTAGGACCAGGTCTTGGGCCCAACCCAAGAGCTGGTGGCCTAGGCCCAGGCCCAAATCTGGACAACAGAGCAGGCGGCCTCTTGGGTACAGGATCTGGTCTTAACTTAAGAATGGCTGGACCTCAAGGCTTAGATCTTGCCCCCATTCTAAGGGCAGCAGGTCTTTTAGGGACAAATTCAGTTTCTTTTTCACAGGCTTCTGGAAACATGGGCACAAACCCACCCACCATGACAAGAGTACCTGGCCCCATAGGCCCAAACACAGGTCCTAGCACTCGAGGACTTGGCCTTCCAGGGCCAAATCCCTCTCCTATGTCAAGGGCTCCTGGTCCCATGGGTCCCAATTCAGCTCATTTCTCAAGACCAGGTGGCCCCATGGGAGTAAATGCTGGAGTCTTTCCAAGGGGGACAGGATCAGGAGGGCTGAACCCAAATGCCTTCTCTCAGTCTTCTGGCACCTTGGCCTCAAATCCAGGTACCTTTCAGAGGTCTGCTAGCCTCCAGGGCTCAAATCAAGCAGTTTTCCCAAGAGCCTCTGGGCCACTAGGCCCCAACCCAGCTAACTTTCCAAGGGCCACTGGCTTGCAGGGTCCAAGTCCAGCTGCCTTCCCGAGGTCTGCTGGTCCATTAGGCCCTGGTCAAGTTGCTTTCCCCAGGTCAGCTCCTGGGCACCTGGGCTGTTCTCCAGCAGGCCCTGTGGGTATCAACCCAGCTCCTTTTGCAAGACCAGCAGGGACCCTGGGCCTGAACCCAGCCTCTTTTCCAAGGATGAATGGCCCTGCAGGCAAGACTTTGGTCCCATGTCCTAGGGGGGGCAGTCTCCCTGGCTCTAATCCAGCTGTTTTCCCTAGGCCAGGGGGTCCAATGGCTGCAATGTACCCAAATGGAATGTTACCCCCTTAAATACCATTTTTCTTCCAGGACCACTTTGTTATTTAAGCACTGTGGTTCTGAGCTGGGGCTGTCTCTTAGATAAAAGAGTAGATATGGAACTACAATCTGAAGAACATAGCTGGGACTCGAGTTGAAATGAGCCTTCTTTTTTCCTCTGCTTTTTTCTTGACTGAAGGCAAAATGTTATTTGTGAGACATGGACTATGGCAGATAGGGGTGATCCTGGCCTCAAGAAAAAGGATCTCTGGCCTTCCGGAAGCCTCTGTGCTTTTGTCCCTCAGCTTTCTGCCCCTAGTTTCTTACTAGTTTCTTGAGTTGTTCTCGTGGACTTTTCCTCAGGGATATATTGGCCTGCAGGTCCTAATTCCCCACTCACCACTGGAGAATTGGCTCACTTGCTGTCCAGTGAGGCTGCATTGGTGAGCGGACCATGCTTCAGTAACTCTGACCTGGGCACCCTGGACCTAGTCATGTTCTACTGCCAGACCTTCCCTGGGGGCTTGAACACAGAATGGGAGGTGGACACCCACGTCACAGACCCACCACGTTTCTGCTTGACTGGGCCTGCAGCTCCTTTCTTCTGGGACTTAGAGATGACCAGATTTAAGGTTCCTCTGATCATCCAGCTCCCTCCTCTGGTACTCCCAATCAAAGAACCTCAAAACTTAAACTGATATGGATGGGAATTGGGGAATTAGGGTGGGGGTGGAGGGATGAAAGGGAAAATCACTGTGCTTTGTTCAGCCTGATGTGAAAGATGGTTGGTGTTTTTCCTCCATTGTATCTTTTCTTACTGTTTCTTTAATAAATGGGGTGAGAGGGCTGCTGCTGTCATTCCATTTTGTTCTCTGTTCCACAGTAGGTAAGTTTAATCTCTGCTTGTCTTTTTTTAATATGATAACAACCCCTGTATTACCTGCCATCCAACATGCTTGCATTTGAGGGAGCAAGCTTTGGTTAGCCTTTACTCATTCTTCCAATTCTATTTTGTAGAATAATTTGGGGAGTGTGAGATTCTGATTTTTTGGGGGGGGGGGGTTGGGATCTGAAGAGATTCTGATTTCTATAATAGAAAATAAGCCATCCTGCATGTGTAGTGTCTGGTGACTTAATGACTCACTTCTCCAAATTGAGGCAACCGTGACAACTTACTTCTCCAAATTGAGGCAACCGTGACAACTTACCTTATTTAAGTCAGCATTTAAAATGTTTGAGTACTTTCTGTGCACTCACTGCTGATAGCACTCGTGGAGGCCGGACAGTTGGGGTGGGAGGGGGTTGCCTTGTACCATATGGATCTCAAGGATTAAACTCTGGTCATCAGGCTTGGTAGTAGGCACCTTTTACTCCTGGGCCATCTTGCTGGCCTCTTCTACTTTTGAATTTCACAGATTCTATTTCTACCACTATCCTTTTAAAACTAAAGAACTAGGTTTAATAAGTACAAGATGACATAGTTCTGAGATCCCAGTTGTATTTTTAGATTTGAAATATACCTCCAGCACTCATGTGTTGAAGACTTGGTCCCCAGCACACCTCTCCGATAGAGGCTGGAGGTGGTTCTTGAACATGAGGGAGAAACAGCTCTTGGTAGAGCCCTGCTTTAAGAGGCTTATGGAGAAGTGCTTTAGACTTTGGGAGGCAAAGCACAGCTGAGAAAAGCTGTCCTATGGACATTGGGCATGGCCTTGAGAGAGTATATTTTGTCTCTAGCTTCCTCTAAGCCCTCTGCTTCCCTGCAGCTTCCAGGTGAGTAGCTTTGCTTAAGCACAAGCTCCGTTCTGTGGTCCTCTGCCTCACCATATGCCCAGAAACTAAGTCAGTTGATAGGAGACCAAAACTGTGAGCCATGGTCAACTTTCTCTCCTTAAAGTTTAATTTGGTTCTTTGTCATAGCAATGGACACACCAGAGTTATGTAAGAATTTTTATTTTGATAAGTGCAATAAAAAAATTCTTGACCTGAAAAAACAACAAAAAAGCCAGTCTCTAAGGGCAACGAAAACAACGGGGCCAGGGGCAGCTGCTTATGGTTGCCAGCAACAGGGTAGCGCTGCCTTGTCACCCAAAATTGTCTGTATTTTGTATCATCAGGGCTTGGTGGCGGCCGAGTGAGACCAACTTAGTTCTAGGGAGTCATCAAGCTGCCACAACAACATTAGGAACACACACACACACACAAAAACAAACCAGCACCAGAATGGCGCCTACAGTGCACAACAGGTGGGGCTGCAGGGTGATGGAAACTCAGGTCTCTAATGGCACTGCACAGTATTCTGGGCAGCTACAAAGTATGCGATGTTCTTTGAAACAGTAGCCAAATTGAGGTTGAAAATCTTGAAAGTCACTGTTAAGAAAGAGGGGCTTGTAATATCCACTATCGACTCCCATGGCCTTTCAAGAAGAGCCACAAGGACGGTACTCCTGAGCCAGAAGTTGGGGGAGGGTGACCCTGGCCCTGGGAACACCACAGCTGGGATGGTGAGGAGCTACAGAAGGTCTTGATAGAGAAGAGGACTAAGCTGTTGGAAGAGATAGATCAAGTTAGGCATCAGCACATTGATGTATGGTGCTCATACATCACTTCAGTGAGGGGCTCACTGAGAAGTATGCCATTAATTCCAAGGAGAGACTGACCTTTACCTTTCAGGACAAAAGGAATATTGCAAAAAGAGGGGAATGTTCTGCTGGTGAATGTGAACCTGGTGCATAAAAAGTTGGCCAAAAAGAATGGAACTGTGCCCTAACAGCTACCTTATGCAGGTGGTCTTGGTACAGCAAAAGCTTTGCTATTTGTTAGCTAAATAAGATGGGGATTTGGAGGAACTGACTAGATACCTTCTGTAGAACTAGGGTGACCACTAATGGCCTCATTAATGAGAATTGGCAGAAAACTGGGTCATTCTGCAACTACAAGTTAAGCAGGGCCTCAGCTCATCTAAGTATTTCACACTATTTCATAGTGCTGGGCAAAGGTCAACACCAGCTACCCAGAGTGGAGAGGTGGTCCTGGAAAAGAGGAGCCATGATCCTCAGCTTGCATCCACACTAGATGATACTGGAGTGAAGAACATGGACACCAGCAAGAATGACAGTAGGGAACTTTGCTATCAGGAGTCCCAGAGCGCAGAAGGACAAGCTGCAAAAGCTAGTGGTGGGGTAGCTCAGGGGACATTGGTTGTGGGACCTGCACTGACTACAGCTTATAAGAACGGTGAGAAAGATGGCAGAGATTGTGAAGCAGAAGGATCATTCTGAGAAGGGTCCTGGTAGAGTTCTACACTTTATGAGGAGTTCCTATAACCTGTCTGGCAACCTGGAGGTGGTGTTGGCACAGCAAAAGCACCTCCTGGACTTTGAAGGGCATAGGCAAGGTGAAGGTAGAACCATGGGTTAAAGGCTTATCTGGAAAAGATGAGCTCCAGCTGCACACCTGTACACTGTGACTTTGCTTAAAAGGCATGAGGCCTGTACATTGTGCTCAGTGGTTGTACCGAGAGCATGATATTAGCCACCTCCCTTCTGATTCCCTCCCACCCTTAATGTTAAAGTTCCCTCCTTATTTAATAAAAAAGCAGGTAAAAATAAATATTTACAAATTATTATAGAAATAATACAAAAGAGGCTGAAATTGTCAATGAGGAAAAACCAAAATGAGTCTAATTGTATAAAGGCTCTTCCCTTGCAAGAAACAGGGATATAGCTGTAGACCCAGTTTAGTTTTGCTGCTGAAAACTTACAAAATAAATTAGGAAATCCAGTCGAGGTCAAATGTTGTAAGCTCACTACTGTACCTGCATCTTTAATCTGAGGAGAGTTGACCATAGTGCAAGGCTGAAGAGCTGGTGGTAGACAACCAGTTTTTCATCCGAGTCCATTGTCCTGTAACCTTCAAGTAAAAGCTGAAGAAAAACAAGCCCTTAGTCTGAGCCCTGAAGTTCACTGACTGGATTGTCTTCATTATAGTGCTCAAATAGTTCACTTCTTAACAGAAGGACCCAGAACAACTGCCTTTGACAAATGGCTGCTGCTTCTAGCCACCATGAGTTGGGCTTCACACCAGCCAGCAGTTTTACTAGAAACTTGAGGTTTGTGTGCTGTGGCAACTGTTAGCTACACCTGGAAAAACCCTTTTGTTCCTAAGAGGAAGGGAAATACAAGGGATTGCCCATCCATGGTTTGGAGTGCACTTCATTACTTTGTAGGAAGCACCTGTGTACACTGCTCTCCAATTCTGTTGGTTCTGAGGGGTTAGCTGGCCCCCCTGAGAACAAATGTTTGGAAAAATTATACCCCTAAAGTCAGAGGCTTAGTCATGTTCCCAGGTTTCAAATCCAAAGCAGAGTCCTCTTGACTTCAAAACAGTATAAAAGCTTCTCATCATTCCTCAAAAGAAACAGGAAAATCAAGCAGCCGTGAGGGTGTAAGAGGACCAAAGACTGTTGGACCAGTTCCAGCTCCTAGTCTGGTTTCTGGACTGAAGCAGCAAATGGAGGCGCATCCACTACCTAGCCGTAGAATTCCTTGGAGAAGCCACTGAGAATGGATGCTCTCAAAGATGACCAACTTGGATATGAAGGTTCATTTGGGCAACTCCAGAAAGCTTCCAGAAAGCTTTCCACTGGGGATGATTGTGGAGAAAGTCACACATGCTAAGCAGCTGCCAAGGTCCTGACCAGTCCTAAGACAGTGTGGTCAGAGGCTGTTGTTACTTCCATGCATATAAGGAACAGTCTTGTAAGAGTCCATTCTCTACCATGTTCACATGGGAATTTACCCATGAAAATGAAGAGGTAACTGCTGCTCTCCTAGAAAACTAGAAAACAACAACTAAGAATGACGTGGCTCTGAAGAAAATGAAATAGGGAGCAGGCTGTCTAGCCTCGGATGAGAGCTGAATCTGAGAGGCATTCAGGTATGAATGAGCTAGAATAACTGAAGACTTCTTGTCTGAATCCACTGGGGTTGAGTCTTCCTGGTAGAAGGCTAAAACATTCGATCTGCCCAGCGAGTTCTGTTGACAATTTTGGGAATTTTGTAAAAGATCAAGCAGTTTTCAGTTGGAACACATTCAATCCAAGGCATCCACGGTTTTTAGCACCATGACAATCTTTGATCCTCCCGTCAAACTATTTTTGTATGAGACAGTCAGGATCTTATGTAGTCCAGCCTAACCTTAAACCTCTGATCTTTTCTTCTTCTAAGTGCTTGGATTACAAATGTGCACCAGAACAACTGGCCAACTTTTGTTTTGGTGCATTACAAACTTTACTTTATAATGCGCACCCAAAACAAAACAAAAAGACCCCACCAAACTCATTACTCCTGGTGACTTAGCTCATCCCTGGGATGTTTTGATGTGGAGTGGAATATATTAATTACATAAAGCACCATTTCTTAGACCCTGTTTTTTGACCAAAAGTCAGGCTTCCCGGCCTCATTATCTCAGGCACAATCTTAATGCATTGATGGCTAATTGGAGGTTAGGGAAATGGGATAGTAGTGGGCTAGACTTGACGGGAACTTCTCATATACCTCGTCATGTTCAGCTGGGCTAGGAGGACACTTTCTATGAGCTGTCATTGCTTGCTTCTGTACCACAAGTTGACACAGGATGGAATTTAGCACTTAGCACACTTTAGCACACTTCTGGGTTCTCTATAGTTCCCAGACGGAAGTAAAATCATTTCTCAGAGTTCACTACCTGTGCAAGGGTAGGCAGACAAGCAGCCTAGAAACATACAAGCCCATCTGCCATGAGCCTAAAGAATCAGTGCCATGCTTCCACTGAGCAGAGCTACCCAGGCCATACTACAGTTGCTATTCTTTGCGTTTCAGATTGCTCCTTTCAGCCATGAAACTAGAACACAACACGCCCTCCTCCCTCCCACCCCATCTTTTCCATTCCCTCCCTTACCCATTGCACATTTCCCACTTTACTTGGAGGCTATATCACACCTCAGCAAAAGCCAAGCTATACTGTTCTGGCTTTTTCCCACACCTCCGGGCAATAATGGCCAGATACAGCATGAGGAGGGCCACCCAGTAACAGCCATACAGGATGGCCCCAGAGACTAGGAAGGCTAGCTCAGTTTCACTGAACAGGTCCTGGCAATAAGCTGTGTAGGCTAACCCCCCTAGAAGAACTGCCACCCAAATGGACACAGGGATTAGGCCAATGAAGTTCACTACAATGGTTTTCCTGCCAGAAGTGCCCCAGCCAGACTTGTTGATGGTAGCAATAGCAAAGATCTTGGCTGGCAGGAGGCTGGACATATAGAGAAGGGAGTAGAGGGACATGAAGATCATCTCTGCATTGCCTCGAAGGAAGCAAGCATAGGTAGCCTTGATAATGCCCACCAGCTGCACCGTTAGCAGGAAGAGGAGAATGTTCCAGATTCGGCCACGGTAGAAAAGTTGTATGACTGTAGCAATGAGGAAGAATGGGAAAAAGCCTGTGACCACTGATTCATACGTCATCCAGAGGTGGTGCTTATGGAACCACAGAGAATTGTAGAGCCATTCCCGAAAGTAAGACTTGCTCCAACGGGTTTGCTGATTGAGCCATCGAAGGTACTTAGTGGGGGTCTCTGTGAGGCACTTAGAGCGTGCTGTATACTTAGTCCGGTAGCCAAGACTCAGGACTCGGTTGGTAAGGTGCCGATCATCCCCAAAGCTGCATTTGCTGCCTAGGAACTTCTGATGGTACCAGTCCTCCAGGAACTGCTGAAGGAGGCTGTTGCGGTACATGCCCAAAGGCCCACTAATGCATTGCACACAGCCAAAGTAGGACTGACAGGCCCGCTCCACGTTGAAGGCCATCCAGTACCTCACACTGCTCAGAAAGGAGATCCATGAATCATATTTGTTGAGGATCTGTAAGGGAACAGAGATGCTGAGTACATCTGAGGCCTTTCCAGCCTGAGTTACATAGGGTGCTGCTCAAATTCCTGGTCATTAGCTCTAGACGCAGGAATCTGAAGCTTAGGGTGGCCATTTAAAACCTCATTCTCCAGAACCAGCCCCACCTTTTACAGCAGCACCTGCACTGAGTCCCAGTTAAGACATTCCTGTGATGGGTGCCTTGTCTTAGGAGAGCCATTGGTCTTCAGAGCCTTGTCTTAGGAAAGCCTGTTGGAGGACATGACATTGCCTGCAGTGCCCTCTGACAAAGACCTGGGTCTGTATGCTTAATATACTGCCTACAGCTCATTAGCCTGACTTCCCAAGAGCATGGGCTTTTCAAGGAACTAACTTGGGAGCTTTCTGCTACACCGTCAACTCAAAAGGAAGTACTTTGTGAGACCTATAGTTGCCAAATCTTGTATCCCTCCAAATCCATGGGCTTTCAAAACAATTTTTTTTTAAACTTACTTTGTGTGTGGTATTGCCTGCATGTATGTCTGTATGTCACTGGTACCCATGCCAATGGAGGCCAGAAGAGGGCGTCAGGTCCCCTAGAATTGCAGTTATGGCAGATTGAGTGCTACCATGTGGATGGTGAGGATTGAATCTGGGCCATCTGCAAGAGCAGCAGCATCTTTCCATCCCACTCTTCAAATTTTCTACCTCTCCCCTCCTCTTACATTCATGAAGAGCAAGAACTGAGTTGGGCAGTCAGTGAAGTGAATCTCTTGAAGACCAGAGAAACTATTAGGGAAAGTGCTTCTCAGGTACTAGTAAGTCAAGAGATTAATTTCCTAAGCATATCCCACTGGGTTTGGAAACAGAAAAGGCTAACTCCAACCCTCAGGAACCTTTGGTTACTTCTTACTTGGACATCTCCTCCAACACCTCCTACTTGGGGATCTTCTTCCAAGACTCGAAGCATCTCAATGGTGCAGGCTGGGTCCAGCACAGTGTCAGAATCACACACCTGCGGGGGAACGCACTGTTAGCGTCTCAGGCCTGTATATGTACTGCCCTGATTCAGGAAGCTGTACACTGCCTGAGGAGCCTGACCCCTCTCACATTCCCTTCCAGCAAACTACTCAGTGCCAGATAGAAAGGGAAGGGAAAGACAAGGAAAGTAAAGAAAAGGACTGTTGAGGGACCACAAGGCTAAGGAGAGAACTCCAGCAGATGATGCCAACCTACTGCGGAGGTGATCCAATAGTAGTTAGTTAGCAGCTTCTCATTTCAACCCCAGCCTCCAGGTGAACCCCCACAGCCCCGTGATAGGAAAGAGCCTACCTGCCCCAAAGACCCTCCGTGAGACAAAACATTCTGTGCTTGGAATCTCAGCCAAGTCTCGCAAGCCAACAGCTCTGCTTGTCTGGCCTACTCTGAAAAGCCCAGAAACTGGCAGCCATTGACAACAAGCACACCTTGCATCAAGATAGCTCCTTCACTTGTGGTCTAAAATATCACTATTAGCTGCACCTGAACTCTGGGAACTCTTATGATGGTAACTGACTTCCTGTCCTCCCTCTTCTTTTTCCAGCTTTTCCCCGGCCCCCTCCACCTCTCTTGAGACAGGGCCTCTCTATGTAGTGCTGGGATCCTATGTAAACCAGAGTGACCTTGAACTCACAGATTTGTCTGCCTCTGCTTCCTGAGTGCTGTGATTAAAAATGTGAGCCACCATGACTAGCCTTTTCTGTTTGCCTTTTAAAGTTACTAATATGGCCTTGGCATACCATTCGATAGGAAATTGGTTTACTTAGCCCATGACTGGCCTCTATGGTCAGTGTTCTCAGAGCAAATGAACTCAAATCAACCTTGTGCCATCAAAGCTTTTACTAAGCTTGCTGGCATAAGGTCCTCAATTAAATTCTCAGAACCTAAAGTAAATTTAAATGGGTCCTGGGTAATCGCCTATTAGCATACAAGAAGGCTGCTTCTGACACCCCAGTCTGGTTCTCTTCATGTTGGAAGACAGGGTGGTACTAAGAAGCAGCAGAAGGCTAATTGGGAACTGTCATAGCCATCAGCACTAGCTCTGCTTCCTCTGTCCTCCCCATCAGACTTCCTTCCATCCTACTGGAGCTGGGGAAGGTCCCAGGGAGCCGCCAGCCAGACCCACAGAGCTCCCTCAGTTTACAGGCCAACTGAGTTCCAGGATGGTCAGGGATGTACACAGAAACTCTGCCTGGAAGAACCAAAATACAATAGCCCCACAAAACAAACGAAATGTGCCCCCAAACTAAATAGCAGTCAAGGATTGAACATGAAGACAGTCAGTGCATGTTGGCTACCAAAACAGCTGTTACTCTTTTAGGCATTTATGAACAATTGGCAGAATCCTCTGGTAAGTGTGGAAGGCACAAGAGGCTGTGAGGGATTCTGGACCAGAACTTGAGCAACTGAGTTGTCTGTTTCTAGTTGGTACTGAAATGTATACTTTTAAGTCTTTTTTGTTATTTTTAGTCTGTTATTTGAAATTTTAAGCTATGTAAATCTTGCCACTCTAATAGAATTTCCACGCTGGTGCCAATGACCACTTGATCAGGATCTGGGCAGGGTCTGTTTAGTCCTGTGCCAAAACTGGAAAAAGGAAGTTGGTCATTCATATACCTGAATCACTCCAGCTGCCATGTCAGACATGAATTTAACACTAGGAAGAATGGGGACTTTGTAGTCCTAACTCAAAAAAAGTGGAGTGATTTTTAGCAGGATCCTTTTACTCATTATACTTAATTTTTTAAAAAAGATTTATTAAAGAATATGTATGGGTGTTTATATGTAAGTCTGCATCACATGCATGCATTACATGCAAAGGCCATAAAGATGGTGTTACATAACCTAGACCTGACATTACAGAGGTTGTTAGCTGCCATGTGGGTTCTAGAATTGGAAGGTCGGTCAGGTCCACTAGAACAGCCAGTACTCTTAACTGCCGAGCCATTTCTCTAGTTTCCCTCTTCAAACTTCTTTATGGTGTTTAGTCACCCTGTCGCCAGTAGTGAGACACAAGAATCAGAAGCAGGCCTTGGATAAGCAGCCTGGCTGACATTCTGGTCTGCACTACTACTAGTCGTCTGACATTAGGCAAGTTATTCTCTAAACTTGTTTTACCTCATTTATGTGAACTTAGAGCAGCGCTTACCTGCAGAGCTATTGTTAAGGGTTAAAATAATGTTTGAAGCACACACCAGCAGTGCCTGGTACAGAGTCAGTGTTGTGTTCCTCTTGTTGCTGTTATTATGGGGAACCTGTTCAGAGGTCTGCCAGTTATCAACAGAACCACACCCCAGATTTGGACGGTCCTAAGGGTTTCTTTAGAACTATTTTATACCTTGTTTAGGGGAGAGGAGGGATAGCTACAACACCAAGACCTGCATGAGATTTAAAGTTGCTGGAGAACAATATGCCCAGCTGGTCACGTGTGCCCATGTGCACACACTCTTAGGGAGGCAGCCTTACCTGGATGTAGTCCACTGAGTTGCCAAGGGCCTTGAAGGCTGTGTACATGACCTCACGCTTGCCCCCCCACTTCTGCATGATGCATGAGAAGGTGCTGGCCCACACCACAGCTCGCACACGCTCCATGCCTTCCTTTAGGCTGGCCTCTGTCTCTCCTTCACCTGCCTCATGGAAATTGCTACGCCACACAAAGAAGCCAGCTTGCTCAGTGCCACCCAGCACCTCATGGAAGATGTCCAGCATGTAGGCATCTTCCTGGCGATTGCCATCCACTACCATGACCACCTTAAGGTTTGGAAAGGCAATGCGCTGAGCTGAGCGAAGGCACTTGCGCAAGTACTCAGGATCCTCTTGGTAGGCGGCAATGCAGAGTGCTACTGAACGCGGTCTCTGAGAGCAATGCAACTTCAGGGGACGCCCTGCCCTGCGCATTCGACGGTGTTCCAGGAAGGCAAATAGGCTCTGGATGAGCAGATGTAGACCCAGGATAGCACCGTAGAGGCCAAAGGAAAGGTAGTGCTTTTCTGTGTGGATAAACTGGTAGCCTGTCACATAGGCCGCCAGGATGCCCCCCAGCACTACCAGGGCAAACAGACTGGTGCCCACCACACGCAGGGCTGTAGTCAGCTGCACCGGCATCTAAGAACAAGATAAAGAGATAGTGGGTCAGGCAGGGACAGCATTTCTTGTCAAAGGAGCTAAAGTATTCTCAAAATAGACCCAGGACAAGAGAAATGACCCATTATTAAAAACCATTATCACTTACTGAACTTGACTAAGACCACTGGAAATTTACAACCTAAGTTGCTGGGGTTTAAGTCCAGCAATTCTGACACTTCTATCTGACCCACTCCCTTTTCAGCTATTTGACCTGTAGAATGAATGCGTTATACAACTAACCTCATAGCATGTTCCAGGAGCTATGACATGTAACAGGTGACATGTAGGGGAAGTAGCTGTGTTGATCACAGACAAACCAAAGGCTAGGATAGTCTCCTGGGATATGGTAGACTGTGATCTATCTGCCTGACCCAAAGCTCTTAATACATAAGCTTCAGTGGGTACACTGGGCAGAGGAAACAGCTCTACAGGCACTGTGGGAGAAGATGGGTCAGGGGGTAGCCCAAGGCCTACAGCTACCACCTCTAAGTGTTAAGTGTACTCTGGGAGGGGACCATTCCCAGCATAGCAAAACGCTCATGGAGAATACAGGGGCAGGGGACATAAAAGGGGTGTGAGGCAGACACAATCATTTCCCTGTCCCACCCCTCCATAAGACACTGCCCAGGGTTGCCTTTCACTGTTTTCTTTACTTGAGAGGCAGGAGAAAAGGCCAAGAGATGGGAGAGAGCAGTTGGGGTGTGGACAGCCCTCCTGCTAGCCCAGCACTGGGCTAGGGAACTGCTGCAAGCACTGCAGAGATGGTTGCTGGGGAGCTCCACCCACGTGGTCCTAGCGCCCTGGTATCCTCACCCGCATGTTTACTGCCCAGCTACTCAAACAATGTAGGTTCCCATTTGTAACTAAGTTGGGGTTCCTAGCCCCCACACTATTGGGAACAGCTGTGCATTAATGAGAAGAGCCCAGGACTTGGCATCGGAGACCAAGGTTTGGACAAGCTCCATTGCCTCCTGGCTATCTGACCTTGCCCAAAGACTTAGAGTCCCTGTCTCTAAGAACGATGCTAATGGCTCTTTGCTTCTCAGATCTCAGGTAATTCCCCTGAAAATGAATGCACATTAGCCCTCAAAGTCTTCCGAGGTGGGAGAGTTTATGAAGCAGAGGGAGAGGAGAGGCTGCCCTCCATTCCTGTCTCTTTGCTACCTGTCCCGACTGGAGAATCCTTGTCTCAGGCAGTGACCTCTCACTTTGAAACCTGCTTCAATCCTGGTCTCCTTGAAACCAGGCCCCATCCCAATAGGAACAGACTTTGCTGCCAGGGACATCCCTCATATAGGATGGGTGAGGAACAGTCACTGCTTAAATCCGCAAAAGCATTCTTTCAGCAATGTAGATTGTAAAGAGCTCTTGGCAGCTTGGCCTCTCCAGGAAGCATGTCCTCTGGGCGGTCTGCCCCACCAGCCCCGGGAGCCGCCACATGCTTCCTCTGTAGGACTCCCAGCCCTCCCTGTGCACACCCAGCTCAGGGAGCCCCAAGCGTACGTCCCCTGCCCGGTCTCCCCCTAGAGCTGATGCATAGGGAACGCTGCGGGCCCTACTGCCCGCCTCGTTCTGGGAAGGGACAGGAGGTGCTGTGGCTAACCCAGCAACCTGCGCCCTGGCGCCCCGCCTCGGTGCAGTTCCAGAGGCTGTCCGGTCAGGTCCAAGGCCGCTAAGGAAGCTCTCGCCACGCTCCTCACCGGGCTTGAGCTTCACCCCGCTGGCTAAGGCCACACAGCCACACCCACGTGCCGGTTTCCCACGACTCAGCAGGGAACGAACGGAAAAGCCAAGAAACCACTGCCAGCCCTACTCTACTCATCTTCTCAAGGCCCCAGGTACCTTGGCGAAAGAGTGCCTGCAAACAAAGGCGGCATCCCTGCAGTTGCCACCCCCCTCCATCCGGGGGCCGGACCCCCTCCCCCTCAGGAATTAAGAGGCACTACCTTTGTACCCACCTCCCTATAGAAGACCCAAGAAGGTTCTGCAGCCGGATATTCTGTGTGCAGTCAGGCTCTGGCACGGGCGCTTGTTGAGGTCCTCTGCTCAGAGAGGGGACTGTATTCCCCCAAGCCGGTTAACCAGAGTATGATCTTAAATCCTGGGCCACTGCCTCCATCCTCTCAGAAGAGATCCAAGAAATCTCGGCCCAAGCTAGCTACGGCGCACTCGGATTCAAGGGCGCGAGGGTGGGGGCGCTTTATAGGATCGATGTCCCGTACGACAACGAAAAGAAATAAAAAACCTCCAGGCAAGGATGCATACCTCCCTACCCAGCAGTGAAACTTTGAGGGGCTGCAAGGTTCGCAGCAACTCTGCCGCTGACAGGTGCGCCCTGCAGCCGGGCCCACGCACAGCAGTACAGAAACTTGCACTAGCGGCTGGAGCTCCTCCAATCTCTCCTAGGCACCCTGGACCGCTCTGAGCCGGCAAGGAGGAGGATCTCATCTCACAGGCCTGTGCTACAGGGACCAGATCGTTGGAGATCTTAGTGTCCCCGCAGGTGCGAAGCCCCTGCGGGTGTGAGTTGGGGGAGGGGCACTCTAGCCTCGCTCCCCGCACAGCCTTCCCCACCTAATTCATTCACAAAACAAGAGCCGCAAGGGAGGAAGGGAAGAGAGGCTGCGGGAGCCCAGGATGTTGGAAGAAAGGGAGGAGGGATGGGTAGGGAACGTGGTGCAAGCACTGCCGCCCGGAAGCATTGAGCAGCCGTAGCCCTGGCTACCCGGAGCCCCAGGGTCCCCAGGTCGCGGTAAGAAGCGCCCGCCCCTTGGATGCGCTCACCGTGCCGCCGGCTGCCCGCGCTCGGGTGCTCAGCAGGCCCGCGGCGGCTCCATGCCCCTCCTCCGGCTCCCGCCGCGGTGCGCTGCCTCCACGGTGCCGCCGGGCGCTCCGATTGACGACCGCCTTGCCCAGCCGAGCCGCTTTAAGTATCGCGCGCGACCCGCCAGGAAAGGCGCCCTCCTCCGGCACCAGGGCAGAGAAAGTTGGCAAGAGTGGGAGGGCTCCCGGAGCCCGTGGGAGCGCCCGGTTCCTGGCTACCGGCTGGCGCTCACCAGACCCCGGGTCTGTCGTGGACCTAGCCCTTCCGTCTTGAGAGTCGCAGCCTCTGCGCCCTCTAGGAAACTAGGGACCCCCAGTGCCTCCCAAGGCTCAGCTGCTCCGCGCCGACCTCTGGGCCAGCAGCCTTGGAAAGGCGGTCATTGTCCCCAGCCTAGAACCTGAAGCGTCGTTAACTTTCCGGATGGCCGGTGGGGACCTCCAAAATCGTTTTTGTCCATCCCCGCCCCCACGCCCCGCTCCCGAAACCTGGAAACCTACTCACCCTGCAAGCGGGCTACCCCAGACAATCTTCTGAACGCCAAGGGGTGGCTCGCTATGTGAGGGGACTCCCTAAAAACCTTCCCGGTGGCAAGAGAGAGGGGCAGAAGAGAAAAACTGTCAAATAGAAGGAGGCTGGTCAAAGAAGGTGTTAACTATTGTGACAAGCCGAGCTTTGAATTCCGCAGCGGGGCGCTGATGACTTTAAGGCTGTTTGCAAAAGCTGCAGATTGGTCTAGCAGGAATCCAGGAGGTTCCGGTCTTAAAGCCCAAGCAGTTCTTCCTCCCCACCTTCACACCTTTATTTCCCGAATCCCGACCTCTTAGGTTCCCATCCAACATCCTCGCTGGTCCCTGGAAGCTGGTGTAGTCTCCGGTGAGGTGAGGTGAGGTGAGATGGAGAGGAGTTTCAGGGGAGGGAAGTGTTAGTTCGAGGTAGAAACTCCAGAACCAGCTGGAGATCTCGAGGTTCTCAGAAAAACTTGAAGAGAAATTATTAAAGACTGGTTTTAAAAATAAATGTGTCCTCCAAGCGTTGTCAGAGATAACTTTGCCAGCCAAAACAATTTAATAGGCATGTGAGCTGCTCCAGTCTGGAAACCATCCCTCTCAGACATGCCCACAGGCCCTCAGTCACTTAGCCACAGAATTCACTCTACAGTCACAGAGACACCTGCTCCTCCCACTCCCATCCTGCAGACAAAATCAAAACCTTTCACCCTGCTTCAGGGGAAACATCACTCCATGGGCTAAAGGGCTAGGCAGTGAGTTTGTTTTGTTATTTGAAACAGAGTCTCTAGCCCAGGATAGACCTTTGAACTTCCTATGTAGCCAAGGATGACCTTGAATTTTTTAAAAAAATTTATGTATTATATATAAGTACACTGTAGCTTTCTTCAGACACACCAGGAGAGGGCATCAGATCCCATTACAGATGGTTGTGAGCTACCATGTGGTTTCTGGGATTTGAACTCAGGACCTCTGGAAGAGCAGTGCTCTTAACCCCTGAGCCGTCTCTCCAGCCCCAGACCTTGAGCAGCCGCTGACCTTGAACTTCTTATCCTCTTTAACCCAGAGAAGAAAGAGAACTACCACACCCAGTTTATTCACTGATGGGGACTGAATCCTGGGTCTTGTGCATGCTTTGTAAAAGTTGTATTCCCAGCTCCAAAGAGTGTGCTCTTAAAGGCTGTTGAGATGGCTCACTTTGGACCAAACCTAAGTTCCAATCTCTGGGACTTATATGTGGAAAGAAGAGAGCCAACTAGCACAACGAGTCTGCGCAAATGATAACACATATAAATAAATAGATGAGATACAGAAATAAAGACTAATATTGATCCCATGTTGGCATGTTTGCTGAGCTGCCAGTGGTTGGAGGGGCCCTGCTATTGCCATCAATAGATACTCAGAGAAGTAGTGTCTTGGTAAAGAAGGTTGCTTAGGAGTCTGTCAGCTTGTTTTGCTATGGACTGTGACAGTAAACCTCAATGTCCCCATATTAGAAGTGAGGTTAGAGGGCAGTTCCAAGATTTGCAGAGTTCTTGAGTACACGACAAGCCACAGTCATCGGCCCATCCAGAGAGAATGTTCAGTTACAAGCAGTTTCTAATTGGTGTTTAGATAAAGAGTATCTCGTCTCGACGTCATTACAGATCCTAGGAGCCCAGGGGCATCCATGCCACGCCCAGAAAAATTCAAGTCTGAAGAAGCCAGGGGCTTGGGGATCCTTTTGATCTCCCCTCCTGCCTCCCAGAGTTGCAATGTGCAACATTTTAGATCAAGGAAAACAAGCTGAGAGTGGGCCTAGGCAAAATTAGGTGCCCTGGCCCCATAGAGAGATGCCCCACACAGAGGTTCACTCCACTGTGGTGGGAGGGTCCAGCTTAGTTGCTTGGAGAAGCCAGAAATCTAGTCTTGTATGTGTAATCTCTTCATTTTTAAGTGCTAACAGCTAATTTGGATGTCCGACACAAACATTCCATAGTCAGGCAGAATGCATCAGTTATTGTCTGCCAATTAGCTGCTTGTGAACTAACTTTTTTAGAGGCTCAAGGAATAGGGTTGCCGTTTTGAAAAGGTCCAGTTATGTCCCCAGGCTGGCTTCTCTGAGTGTGCATTCCCTTCCCTGCAGTTGCTCCAGGCCAGCTTGTGTGTGTTAGTGTCTAAGGCTCTAACTATGACCTATAGGCTTCTTACCACTCTGCTGGCTCTAGGGTGGGGCTGGTTCAGCAAGTCCTTGCCAGCCAGTTAAGACCTTCCACAGAAACAGTGGACCCAGCTAGGACAGTCAGCACTCTGCCTATACTAGCTGACTTTGCTCTATTCTAAGTAGAAAACTCTGATGTGCAGGACCAGGACTGGTATGATTGGGAAAATAAAAACTGTCTTTACCATTTTGGCTTTTTGTTTTTGTTTTGTAAAGGCTGGCTTTGCTGGGGAGGATTTGCAGTCATTAGCATTCAGTTTGAGGGTCCCTGTTTGCATTATCCCTTCACTGGAACATGGTACAGGGGCTGCTACATTAATGCCTGGAGTTTATCTCTGAGTACCAGGGATGTAGAAATAGGGTTAATTCCACATTCATGATTGAATCCTTTCCTTCTTTCCTCATCTGCCTCCTATTTTTGAGGCCAGGTGTATTTATTATGTGTAGCCCAAGTTCCCCCAAACTCTTAGTAATACTTCTGCCTCTGCTTCTAGAGCGCTGAGATGGCAGGCGTGTGATGGGGAGGTCTAACTGGAAGCAGTCAGGGACATCAGAAGAGAGGTCTCTGTTAGCTAGAATGAACTGGTCAGAGGTTCATGGAGAACACTCTACATAGGAAGACAAGCTGCCAGGAATGGGCTGCATGTGTGCAGAATGGCAAAGAGAGGCCTGGATGAGACAAGACATTTATCCCATTTATCCCATATCCCATGTGACTACTGATGGAGTCTGGCCACTCTGAAAAGACCGTGGCTAGGGACACACACTGTGTGTGACTTCGACATACCAAGCAAGGATTCTGGAGTTGTTTAGTATTCTACAAGCACTGCTAAAGGGGAGACTGGGACATGGGTAACATTTATCGATAAGGAGGAGAACCAGGCCTAAGAGATCTGAGAGGTGAATAAGCCAGCAGAGGGCTAAGAGGCTCAGTGATGAGAACCATGAGTGCTGCTTTCAGAAGAGGACAGTGTCACCCACGGTGGGCCCAGCTGATGGAGGATGAAGAATATTTAAAAGGAGATAGATTTTTCTCCATGCTGAGGCAGGCTGAGGCAGGCTGAGGCAGGCTGAGGCAGGCTGAGGCAGGCTGGGGTAGGCTGAGGCAGGCTGGGGCAGGCTGGGGCAGGCTGGGGCAGGCTGGGGCAGGCTGGGGCAGGCTGGGGCAGGCTGAGGCAGGC
>JADRCD010176952.1:26242-50922 GCA_019843815.1 Montemys delectorum
AGGCTGGGGCAGGCTGAGGCAGGCTGGGGCAGGCTGGGGCAGGCTGGGGTAGGCTGAGGCAGGCTGGGGTAGGCTGGGGCAGGCTGAGGCAGAAGGATTACTTAACACACCTTTAATCTCAGCATTCAGGAGGTAGACACAGGCAGATTTGTGTGAATTTGAGGCTTGCTTGGTCTACATAGAGAGTTCCAGAGTAGCTAGAGATACCCCTTCTCAAAGAAAAAAAGAACAAAAAGGAGGAGGAGGAGGAGGAGGAGGAGGAGGAGGAGGAGGAGGGGGGGGAGGGAGGGGGAGGGGGAAGGGAGGGAGGGAGGAAGGAAGGAAGAGAAAGAAAGAAAGAAAGAAAGAAAGAAAGAAAGAAAGAAAAGGAAAGGAAAAGAAAGGACTAGCTTGGGGACACAGTAAGTCTCCCATCTATCTCCAACCAATCAAATAGTGGCAGTATGCTCTGTTTCCTCTACTAGCTAAGCATGGCTTTCCTTTTCTTGAGGCAGTGTAAGTTACAATTTGACTTAGCACATAATTCAGAGTGGAGAGTGTGTGCCTTGAGTACAGCAAGGCAGCTACTACCTGACAAAGCTGTGGTTTTTGTAGCTAGCTCCTCTTAGGGACACCTTGCCTGGCTACAGCTGCAACTCCTGCCTTTGATGAGGAATTGCATTTATTTTAAACTATGCACTGCTGGTGGCCAGGCTCTTTCATGCAGCCTTGAAGTTCAGGATTAGGTCATACCAGACTGACAAAAGGCTTTATGCAGCCATCTTTCCCTTCTGTCTTTTTCCAGAAGGCATGCCATGGCACAAGGGGATCAGAGGACCAGTTGTGAGAGTCAGTTTTCTCCTTCTACCATGTGGGTCCCCAGAGTCAAACAGAGGTCTGCTGAGTCTATCGAAAGCACCTTTTACCTGTGGAAATGTCTCACAGGCCCAACAAGTTATTTCTAAATGATTAAAATTCTGAGTGCAAAGACATCTCTTCTATGCTGGAACCAGGTGGATGAGAAAGGTTTCAAAACCTCAGTCATCAATGAAAGCAGCAAAAGCAATGGGGTCCGGAGGCTGGAGCCTGGAGTTGCGTATATAGCAGCAGAAACCCTAGGTGGTTGGAAATCTCCCCACTGTTCTTTGAGGGAGTTGGCAGGGGAGGGGCATGTGCCGAGCTGTGCCAGCTCTTCAGGCACCTATGCCACAAAAGGACACAGGACTGCTTGGTACACACTAGCTGCTCAGAGCCCCCGGGCCCCTCCCTGCACAGTTTCGTAGGGATCCTGGATAAGGGATGGGCAGTGTCTTAGTTAGGGTTTCTATTTCTGTGATAAAATACCATGAACAAAAGCAACTTGGGGAGAAAAGGCTTTATTTCAGCTTACCACTCTCAGGACACGCTCCATCTCTGAGAAAAGTCAGGGCAGGAACCCGGATGCAGGACTGAAGCAGAAGTGTGGAGGACCATGCTCATTAGCTTGCTCCTCATGGCTTGCTCATGTTACTTTCCTATATACTCCAGCATCACTTGCCACCCATTGAGCTTACCTACAGGCCATCTGAGAGGCACTGTCTTGACAGGGGTGGCTCTTCCCAGACAGCTTGTGTCAAGTTGACAAAACACCATCAGGACAGAGCATGCTGAACAGAGGCTCTAGGAATCTCCCAGAAGGAAGCTTTCCCTAAAGAAAGTGTCTTCATACACAAGGGTCTCTCTCCTTTGGGGGTTATAAACCTACTCCATGTAGATAGCTGTGTGCAAAGTCCCCACTCATACATACATAACTTACTGTGACACCAAATGGACATACAGCCACACTTATTCAGGCCTTGAGGGTACAACCCTGTGTGCAGTCAGCTCTCAGATCATTTGACTCATGTTACTGGAACACCACGTCCAAGTGTTTTGATGGTGGTGGGTTTTCTTATTCCAGGGATTGAACCCAGGGCCTTATACATGTAGGGCAAGGGTTCTACCACTAAGCTATATCCTCACTTCATCAACTATAAATAACTCCTGCTATGCTGGCACTTCTGCCGTATGTCCTCTTTCAGTGTTTATCACTGTTGCAGGGGAGGTCCAAAACTACTGAACCATTCAAAAGCATTCGGAGAAGAGTTAAGGGCAATTGCAATCCACATGGCTGTATGGGAATGGACTCCTCAACATTCATACCTCTTGCAGCAGACATGGAGAGCCCCCCCCCCCAGACACACACACACACACACACACACACACACACACACACACACAATACAGTGGCTCTTATTCCTGTCTGTTATAAATTAGATTTTTTAAAGCCCTTGGGACTTTTTTAAAAACACTAATGGCTGGAACCCATCCTAGATCAATTTTCTCTGAGCCACTGGGGTAGGCCCCAGGCTTGAATATTTTACAGTTCCCAAGTGAGTCTATTATGCATCCAGGGTTGAGTGCACATCCCAAGGGCTCTCCTTGGCTGAGATTATTTGCAAGGGCATTTCTTGCACCAAGAAGCATGTGAGAGGCAGCCCCTCTGGTCGTGTGCTCCAGAGCTAGGAAGAACAGTGCAGACTCCTTGTCCTCTGGCACCACCTGCTGTAATGATAGGCACCTGTTTGAACGAACTGACCTAAAAAAACCAAGATGCCAAAATCCAACAATGAGGGGGCTGGAGAGATAGATCTTTAACAGCGCTGCCTGCCTGTGGTGGTTTGACTATGCTTGGTCCAGAGAGTGGCACTATTAGGAGGTGTGGCCTTGTTGGAGGAAGTGTGTCACTGTGAGTGTGGGCTCTTAAGATCCTCATCCTAGTTGCCTGGAAGCCAGTTTTCTCCTAGCAGCCTTCAGATTAGGATGTAGGGCTCTCAGCTCCTCCTGCACCATGCCTGCCTGGACATTGCCATGCTTCCTGCCTTCAGGATAATGGACCGAATCTCAGAACCAGTAAGCCAGCTCCAATTAAATGTTGTCCTTGTAAGAGTTACCTTAGTTATGGTGTCTCTTCACAGCAGTAACACCCTAACTAAGACACTGTTCTTCCGAAGGACCTAGGTTTAATTCCCAGCACCTACACCTGTCTGTAACTCCAGTTCCAGAGGACTGGATGCTGTCTGCTGCACCAGGCATGCATGTGATGTACAGACATACATGCAGCCAAAGCAAGATATATATTAAATGAATAAAAACTTAAAAATATACAGAAACAACTTAGCAATGAGTCCAGAGCCAGAAGGAAGAAAGTAGAAAGAATGTTTGAGCTGGTGACGAGGAAAGGCAGGGGGGAAGAAACCCCAGGAGGGCAGGAGAGCAGGGCTAGTCTCTGCTCTGGCCCTAGGCTACTAAAGTGGAATCCCAACAACATTTTTTTTAAAAAGATTTATTTATTTATTTATGAGTACACTGTAGCTCAAGGCCATCACGTGGTTGCTGGGAATTGAACTCAGGACGGCTCCACTCACTCTAGCCTGCCTCGCTCCAGTGTAATACACTGTAGCTGTCTTCAGACACACCAGAGGAGGGCGTCAGATCTCATTACGGGTGGTTGTGAGCCACCATGTGGTTGCTGGGATCCGAACTCAGGACCTTCAGAAGAGCAGTCAGTGCTCTTACGCGCTGAGCCATCTTGCCACCCTCCCAACAACATTTTTATAGGCAATGTGGTACCTGCTTTTTGCCTAGCAGTCAGGAAAGTAGCCAGTTCTTACAGGGTATGACTGGTCTGTTCCAACAACCTTTGGTAACTTTGACGGACTACACCACAGGACATCTGTATTTTAGGGGAGTCCTTGACCCAGAGGATGGGTGAAGGATTTCCAGAGGCTCAGGAGGGAAAGTGCAATGACTTCCATGGACCTGGTACTGGCCATGGGGAAATAGCCATGTGACTGATTCGAGGGCTCTAGTTTTGGAAATCTCTGAACAAGACTTTTGGGTGGGGGTGAGGGGTGGGGACATCATTTCACCCCAGTTCTTTGAATATCAGCATTAACTTTTTCTCCTTCAGATAAAAACCACCTATTTTTTCAGCTCACTACTCTGCCCTTCACTCCTTCTGTTACAGGGTCCCATGCAGCCTACACTGGCCTTGAACTCATTATGAAGCAGCAGATGATTTTGAATTCCTGATCCTCCTTGCCTCTTCCTCTCAAAAGTGGGGCTTACAGGCCTGTACTAACACATCTGGCTCAGGCTGGCCTTTCTTTAAGATTCATATTGTAGCTGTAGGTTTTGAAGTTCTGAGAGTGGTGTGTGGTCCAGTAAACGTCTGCACATTGTGTATATTCGGGAAGTTCTTGCTAGAGGCTCTGAAGCGCAGAACGGCTTTGTTCTCCAGCACCAGGTGGCTACCTGTGCGTGTGATGACTGGGCTGCACCCAGAAAAGCCCCACCCAAGGCACTATTCTGAGCTGGCTTCAGCGCCTAAGGTACACAGTGAAGATGAAACTATGTCATTTCATAAACCACTTAAAGGCCCAGGAGTTTTTCCAGGTCCCAGAAGGGAGAGGCTCTGTGGCTCCCAGCTGCACTACAGACTGTCTTCTCTTGACTAGCTCCTGACACTCCAGCTTTCTGCAGCTCCTATGAGAACCTACTGTATTAGTCAGGGTTCTCTAGAGTCACAGAACTTATGGGTGGTCTCTATATAGTAAGGGAATTTGTTGACGACTTACAGTCTGTAGTCCAACTCCCAACAATGGTCAGCAGCAGTTATGAATGTCACAGAACTTATGGGTGGTCTCTATATAGTAAGGGAATTTGTTGACGACTTACAGTCTGTAGTCCAACTCCCAACAATGGTCAGCAGCAGTTATGAATGTAAGGCCAAGGATCTAGCAGTTGCTCAGTCCCACAAGGCAAGCAGGCGAAGGAGAGAGAGAGTAAATCTTTCTTCTTCCAGTGTTCTTATGTAGGTCTCTAGCAGAAGGTATGGCCCAGATTAAAGGTATGTGCACCATGCCTTTAATCCCAGATGACCTTGATGTCATAATCTTCTAGGATTCATAGCCACTATGCCTCAAGATCTCCATGCCAAGATCCAGGTCAGAAACTTGTATCTCCCAGCCTCCAGATTAGGATAACAGATGAGCCCTCCAATTCTGGATTGTAGTTCATTCCAGATATAGTCAAGTTGACAACCAGGAATAGCCACTATAATCTACCCCTTGTCAACTTGACACAAATATCCCATGTCCACATGAAACAATAACAAGGTCATGAATATGTCTAACATAATATAACTATTCCTCGTACAATTGCAAACTCATTTGTAAGTTAACAATGGGGCAATGTCCCTTGGGAACATTCTTTTAGTGTCTCAACTTAAATACTAACTGTTGTTAAAGAAATTGGAAGAAAGACAAATGTACTCTTAACAAAATAAGACAGAAGTATTTGTATTATTTTATAATCCTTGTTTCTGCAACTGGTTACATGGCCTTAGCTGGTATTTATAACTGCCTTCCTCTACTACCCATTCTGTATTTCCTTCCCCCTCAGCAAGCATCTCAGCAGGTCTTGGCTCTTTTCCTGGAGGAGTGACCCATACCTTCATTCCTGATGGGTCTGCGTCTTTTGTCATCCTGCTTGGATTAAGCTGTTGTAGTTTCCCATTGACTTTAACCACAGGACATGGTAGTACTAAGAGATGCCCTAAGGGATCTCCTGCACTCCAGACATAATCCTGCTTGCCTCCATTGTGAAGAGGCAATCCAGTTTCTCCATGGTAATCTGGATCTATCACCCCTCCTAATACTGTTATTCCCTTCTTAGCCTGTTGGTTTAAGGGCATTAGAAGCCCAAAATGACCAGGGGGGAGTCTGAGCTTCCAGTTCAATGGAATGTTTGTTGTGGCTCCTGTTAGGGGCACTCCCCTCTCTGGAACCAAAACTTCTAGGCCAGCAGAACCTAGAGTTGTGGGGACAGGAAGCAAAAACTTCCCTAGAGGGTCACTAGGAGGGTAGTGAGTGGAACTATTCTGTTTTTCACCCCTTGATTCCTGGACCTATGGATCCTGGCTATGGGAGAAACTGTGCAGTATATCAGATACTGATCCAAAGCATATGCTGCCTTCTGAAGGACTCTGCCCCAGCCCTCCATGCCATTGCCACCTTATTGGGGCTATAACTGTGTCTTCAAAAGGCCATTCCATTTTTCTGATATTTACATATATGTTTTATACATATATAAGCATATATGTATAACATTACCATAACATACTATATATATTGTGTATGTATGTATATATATATATATATATATATATTTATTTCTCCCCTTAGCATTATTTTTTAAACATTTTCACATTTGCCCATGGTGATATTTACTTTGTTGTTGAATATTTCATTGCATTGAATGGACACTATAAGATAAATATGTTCTGTTTCTGTATTTTAGAGGCCTTGCCACAAGATGTGTATACTTTAACCAGAAGGTATAAATGTTTATAATTTTCATAAAAGTTATTTCATATTAAAACAAACAAACAAAAAACCTGACTTTGTTTTGGTTCCAATGAGTTCTTAACATATGTCTAAAAAAATACTGGTTTGTTTTTTTGTTCTTTGAGACAGGTTCTCACTATGTAGCCTTGGCTGACTGAGAACTACATTTGTAGATCAGGCTGGCCTCAAAAACTCACAGAGATCCATCTGCCTCTGCCTCCTGAGTGCTTGGATTATAAGTGTACCAGCATAGTGAGGTATGCCTGTGACAACCTGACTATGTTTTGGGGAGAACTGTGGAAAGACTTTGGAACTTTGGGCTAGAAGATCCATTTGGTGTTAAGAGCTCTGTAGGATGTTCTCTAGGAGCTTGGAAGATAATGTTGAGAACAGTGCAGAAGATGGAGACCTGGCTTGTGAAATTTCAGAGGGAAGATTAAAGACTCTTATCAGGGCCATGTTTTGATTGTGAAGATTCTGTGGTTTTGGTTAGCTGGGGCTGAAGAATCAGCTGTGATTAACAAAATACCAGAACCACTAAATCGAAGCTTTGTGTTATTAGAACTATTGATGTTGGTTAGCGGTGATTAAGAAGAGACCAGCATCATTGAGATGAAATCTTCTAGGAAGTGTTTTCTGAGAGCACAAAGAGGCTGTGTTCCAGAGATAGCCGAGGTTGTACCTTGTGCTGCAGCAGGACTTGGTAATGTGTAAGAGTCACCCACGTGGTACTGGTTTTGAAGGCATGAAGGGCTCATGAAGAACAGCTGAGGCTCGGCACAGTGAGAGGCTATGGAAGGTCATTGGTGAAGGTGCAGCCTCAGTTTGCAATTGATGGCCCAGGACTTGAAGGGGTCATGTAAAGGAGTTGAGGCTTAGCACCATGAAGAGAGCCTAGCTGGTGAAGCCTAGTTACAATGCAAGACAGCAGTGTTTTGGAGATGCCAGTACTATGAGATGACCACGAAGAACAGCAGCAGCAGTGGAGTACAGGCATCTGGAGCCTAGAAAACAAGGTGTGTGCTACAAAGGACAGAGCTGGAGAAGTGACTCAAGCCCTTGGAGGAACCCAGAAGATCATGAGTGGATCCCAGACATTGGACAGTTGGAGTTTGATTTTGCTTTTGATTGTGACTGTGCCCTGATAATTTTTCCCTCTTGAAGTAAGAAGGTATTTTAGTGGAGCCCATAGTTAATTTTTAGTTACTTTAGTTATTTTTAAAAGACTTTGATTTTTAAAAGATACTGAATATTTTAAAGGGATTGAACTTTTAATATGTAAAGACTGTGGGACCTTGAAATGTATTTAGATCTTGGGGATGATAAGAAAGGAAGGGTTGAGGATTAATAGTGACGTGTTTGTGTGTCAAGTTGACAAGGGGTCAATTGTACTGGCTGTTTTTGGTGTGTCAACTTGACACAAGCTGGAGTTATCACAGAGAATGGAGCTTCAGGTGAGGAAATGCCTCCATGAGATCCAGCTGTCAGGCATTTTCTCAATTAGTGATCAAGGGGGGAGGGCCCATTGTGGGGGGTGCCATCTCTGGGTTGGTAGTTATACTGGCTAGTTTTGGGTTCTATAAGAAAGCAAGCTAAACAAGCCAGAAAGAAACATCTCTCCATGGCCTCTGCATCAGCTCCTGCTTCCTGACCTGCTTGAGTTCCTGTCTTGACTTCCTTTGGTGATGAACAGCAATGTGGAAGTGTAAGCTGAATAAACCCTTTCCTCCCCAATTTGCTTCTTGGTCATGATATTTGTGCAGGAATAGAAACCCTGACTAAGACACCCACCTTTGCCCCTCAGTTCTTTGCTCTCTGCCTTCTGTGTGCAGCCTCTTTGAAGTCTGTACACAGTCCCTTTCTCTTTGGAGGGTGTGTGGTGAATGCCTGTAATCCCAGCACTTGGGAGGTGGAGGCAGGAGGAGCAGGAGTTCAAGATCAGCCGCAGCTACATCGAAAGTCTGAGGATAGCCTGGGCTACGTGAGATTTTGTTTCACAAAGCAACAGCAACAAAGCCAAAACCAATTAAATAGTCAGGAATGCAACTCACCTCTCTGGATCTTATTTTCCCTTCTCCAAAAGAAAACCATCCACCCACCATATTTTCCTTTCTAAAGGAATGACTCCTTTTACAGCTACGAATGTGGATATGGTTAGAGAATCTTGTAAGGAATAGCAGTTAAAAATGACCCATTGTTTTGGACTAGACAGATGGCTTATTGGTTAAGAACACTCATAGTTCTTGCAGAGGACCTGGGTTTAGCTCCCACAGCAGGCAGTTCATAACTATCAGTGAGTCCAGTTCTAGGAGTGGGCCTACTTCTAGTCTCTATGCATATGGTACACAAACATGCATACAGGTAAAATGCACAAACACTTTCCCTCCCTCCCCCACATTTTCTCTTTCGTTTGCTTTTTTTCCCACCTTCTCCTCCTCCCCTGACAAAACTATCATCATTTTAAAAATAAATTCTGAGAACTAAGGCTCCTTACAGGAGGTGAAAGAACCTTCACAAAGAAACGCGTGCTATAAGGTCTTTCCTTTTTCTGACACAGGGCGGCCCTGAAATCACAGGATCTACCTGCCTCTCCGTCTCAACTGCTGGGCTTAAAAGCTTGTACCACGTGCCTAGCGTGTTACATTGTTCTTGGTTTGTATACTTGTAGCTTGACTCCTAGAGAGGCAGTATTAGCACTCTATTATCTAAGCACCCCAGGGAGCTTTAACAAACCCAGACTCTAGCTTCCACAAAACTACAAGGGCAGCCAGGTGTGAGGGCACATGCCTTTAATCCTTGTACTCAGGAGGCAGAGGGAGGCAGACCTCTGGGACAGAGGCAGGCAGGTTTCTGTGAGTTCGAGGCCAGTGGTCTACAGAGTGAGTTCCAGGACAGCTAGAGCTACAAAGAGAAATCCTGTCCTGGAAAAAAAGAAAGAAAGAAAAAAAAGAAAACTAAAACCAAACCAAAAAACCTACAAGGTCATAAAGTAGAGAGATGACCAGCACTGGCCAGTTCTGGTATCTAGGGCTAAGACATTAGTTACCTAGTTTAGTTTGGGACAGCGTCTCACTGTGCCTCCACATCTTAGCCTAAGATGGTTCTGTTTTAAGCAAACTGTGGGTAAAGCTGGCCAGACATAGGCTGTCCACTTACGTAAGCAGGAAACTTTTTTTTTTTTTTTTTAAATCTCTCCAACACTGAGAGCAAAGGGGGACAATGACAAAGCCTGGTGGATAAGTACAACTTTTGGAGCCAGACTGCTCCCTCCAATACTGGTTTGCCTACTTCTTTAATAGCTCTGTAATCCAAGCAAGCAGTTGACCACAAGGCCACAACTACTGATCCTTCCTAAACAGTTCCAAGTTGAGATCAAATACTCAAACATAGGAGGAGGGCCATTCTTATTCAAACCACCACAGGGTCTGGGTGGGTAACACTTGAGTTTGCAATTCAAATTTATGATCATGATATCTTTCTCTGTCTTTTTCCCTCCCTTTCCATGTCTCCATCACTAATGTTTGTCTCTATATGTGGGGTGTGTGTGTGTGTGCGCGCGCGCGCACGTGCGCGCGCACTGAAGCCAGGCCTCATGCATGCCAGGCAAGCCCTCTAGTATTGAGCTGTACTCCTAGTGTGAAAGGTTTTTACTTCAGTGAAGCAGCAGCTCCAGCAGCACTCAGCAGTGTCCATGGTATTTCATGAAGCATCTTCCAAGATAGTAAACAGTACCTTGGCCAAGACAGACAAGGCCTCCCAGAGCAGGGATTCTGCAACCTAGCTGTCCAAACTGGAAACAAAGTAACTCTTGGAGACCACAGAGGGTCACCTCGGGGAGGGGCAGAAAGGAAGCTTTGGGGTTTGCAGAGCTACTGGGTCAGTAAGAGGAGCTGTGGGATGGACCAGGGGTGACCCTCAAGTGCTAAGAGGGTCTGTGAGGGTCTGGCTTTCCTTTCCCTTGCCAGTATGTGTGCAGAGCACAGCCTGAGCTGGCCAGCAGGGAAGCGGCTGCAATCCAGACGCAGCCAGAGCAGCCAGACTCATTCCCAGCCCCCAAGCAAAGCGGACACTGAGCTCTGAGCAGAGTGGTGCATGAAGTCAGAGGTGCAGCACTCCGCAGTGAGGCTGCGCATGTGACTGCAGCACAAGCCAGCCTGCAGCAGGACACGGCCAGGCCCTTGAGGTCATGGCTACTGCTCAGGGAAAGCAGCCACCCAGTGAGGCAAAGGTGGCCAGCTCTCAACGCCCATTCAGGACTCAGCTGCCATTTCTACTCGAGTCATAGAAACCCTGGCTGTGTGAAAGTACAGAAGACTCGCTCTGGCTTTAGCAGGTCAGTCAGATGGGTTGTCCTCCTAGCTTATTCTGCAAACTAATCAACTTTCCCATGTCATGGCCACCCCGATGAACCCCTGGTGAGAGTTACAGGCAGATGGCAGCACTTCATTCAGGTGTCCTCTGAGATAAAGGGACAGAAAAGACCCTGGTAGGAGTACCCTGACGGGAGGACCCTGGCAGATGCACACAGATGTCCTCTTTCTGTTGTTGGAAGAGCAACTGAAGCCACACTGCCCGGAGATGGGGGTGGGGGCCCAGATAAAGAGGGATCTGGCTGCTGCTTTCTTGTGCTTGAGGAGAAAATAGAAAAAGGACTGTGTGTGGTTATAGTTATTTCCAGTTTTACAACACATACCACATTAGCTTCATAGCACTTTCCAGAAACAAGCTGAAAGAAGTGGTTTCAGGGAGAAATTTGTCTGTGGCTGCCTCCTGTGTTGAACACCCTGCTGCCCGCCCTCCTGCTTCCTCCCTACCCCCACTTTCCTCTTACTCTGTCTGGACCCCAGCTCTTCCTCAAACCTCCTCTCCACCTGCTCTTCCCTTTCCCTGAGATCTTCCTGTGTCTGTGTGGTTTCACAGCCACAGCTTCCCAGCCAGGCCACCGGACCTCAACTCCTGAAGCTCTCACCCGGCCACTCGCCATCCTCACTCCTGACTCACTGTTCCTGCAACTTTTAACAGGAAATATTTTATTATATTCATTTACTGGGGTGTGTGTGTGTGTGTTCTTGCCATGGTGTGTGTGGAAGTCAGAGGCCAACATGAGGGAATTGGGCCTTTCCTTCTATCATGTAGATCCTGAGATTTGAACTCATGTTCTCAGGCTTGGCAGTGACAGATGTGGGATGGAAGGACTAATAGGGGAAGAAGAAGAAGACTGCCCCTTGAGAAAGGACAAATGGACAGAGGTGGGACAGAGAGCCTGGCCACTCAGGATCTGTCCTGCAGGCAAGCATGACTCTTCTTGCCTTGTGCCAGCTTTGGGGTTTGTGTCATTTGCTTGTTTTCAGGGCTGGGGGTTGAGCATAGGGCCTCATGTAGGCTGAGCAATGCTCCTGCCCTCTCAGAGTTTCCATGAACTCATTGCAGCCTGGGCAGGCCTTGAGCTTGTCACCCTCCTGCCTCGACTCCCCAATAGCTGGGATTACAGGTCTGTGCCACCAGACCCAGATGGAATTCTGGACCTTTAAAAGTTACATTTGTGCTTTTCCTATCCCGTTATTCTTTCCTTAGAGCTTTAAATTCAGAAACACAATATGCACATGAGTAAATCTACAATAAAAATTATAATTGAGACAGTGCCTCCTGTTACCCAGGTAGCTGAGGATGGCTCTGAATTTATGATCCTTTTGTCATTTTATCCAAAGTGCTGGGATTATAGGTCTACACCATGGTGTCTGATTTTTGAGGTACTGGGATCAAATCCAGTGCTGTGTGTAGATTAGGCAAGCATCCCACCAGCTGAGTGACATTTTCTGCCTCTAGGATTTAACTTTTTTCAGACAGCATTCCATCTGAGATCCAAGCTGTCTTAGAACTCACTATGCAGCCCAAAGCTGACCTTGAACTCACTGAAACCCTCCGGTCTTAGCCACGTGAATGCTGTGGTTATAAGCATTAACTACCATGCCTGATTTAGAAGAGTAATTTGACAGTTCTTAATAATTTGGTATGCTTACAAGCGTTACACTAAACAAACTTTCCTTTGAATTTGATAATGAAGTCAGGAAGCAAAAATTGCTCTCTCAAATTGAGCACACCAAAAAAATCAATAAAATCAAATACTTTAAGTCCATTCATTAGTTCAAACTAAGAGTCAACTTATACACAGAGATAAAGGGGCTAAGCTCTGGGGGGTGTATGCATTTGATAGAGAAGATCCTCAAAGTCATCAATCCTCAAAACTAGAGCACACTGATATACGTGCAGTGGACAGTACTCAGACTGCCAAACATACTCAACCTGCATGTCTAAAGCAGGTTGTATCTTTTAAAAATATATTTGTCTTAGTTAGGGTTTTACTGCTGTGAACAGACACCATGACCAAGGCAACTCTTATAAGGACAACATTTAATTGGGGCTGGCTTACAGGTTCAGAGATTCAGTCCAGTATCATCAAGGTAGGCATGTGCAGGCAGAGCTGAGAGTTCTGTGTCTTCATCTGAAGGCATATGAGGAAACTGACTTCCAGGCAGCTAGGACAAGGTTATTAAAACCCACAGTCCACAAGGCCATACCTCCCAGCAGTGCCACTCTCTTGGCCAAGCATATACAAACCATCATATTATATATAATTTTAAAATTATTTTTAATTACATGCATGTCTATGTGTATGTGTGTGGGTATGTATATGTGAGTGCATGTCTGTGTGTGTATGTCTGTGTATGTGTGGGTATGTACATGTGAGTGCTGGTACTCTCAAGAAGCCAGAGATGTCAGTCCACTGGAGCTGGAGTCACAGGCCATCATGAATGCCTTATGTGGATGCTGGGAAGCAAACTCAGGTCCTCTGCAAGATCAGTATGCACTCCTAACTGGCGAGCCATCTCTCCAGCCTTAGGTTAAATGTATTCTAAAGGCTAAGAAACATGGTCTTAAGAAGCTCCTATGACTTTATAGACATTTTTTGATTTGAAAATTATAAACTAATACTGTTATGCTAGCTCAACAGAAATATTCCTTCAAAACATTCAAGGACCTTTGTTCTAATTTTTCTGAGACAGGGTTTCTCTGTATAGCCCTGGCTGTCCTGGAACTCATGCTGTAGGTCAGGCTGGCCTCAAACTCAGAAATCCACCTGCCTCTGCTTCCTGAGTGCTGGGATCAAAGGTGTGAGCCACCAGAGACAGCAGCCTTGTTTGATCCTTTGCCTGATGTACTGCCTGTTTTTGTAACAGTGACTGGCACCTTTCTGGGGATGCCCATCAGGAAGGCTGAGCTGAGAAGTCTGTGTAATCTAGCTTGCTAGCGGCAAGAGCACCTCAATGTCAGCATCTTAGTCCCTTGTCTGAGTTCTGATTCCTTTAGATCAGGATACCCAGAAAGTAGAGATAAAATACAATGACAAAGCTCCATGCTCAGCTCTACCATGCTGAGGAGCAGTGAATGCTGAATTAATCTTATAAAGGTGTAGGCAAGAGTGGGCTTATCTGAAGCAGCTAGGTTCTTCCTTTTCCTTTGCGTGTCCATGTGAGAATTTGCACACATACTGTGCATGTGTATATGTTCATGTGGGTTCATGAGTTGAACACACATTGTATGTGTGTGTTCATGTGGGTTCGGGTGCACACACTGTGTGTATAGGCCAGAGGACAACTTTGGGTGCTGTTTCCCAGGAGGCACTGCCCATTTTTTTTTTCTTTTTTTTTTTGAGAGGGGGGCGGTGGAGAAGGAGCCAGGATGTATGTCTCTTGTTGGCTTAGAGCTCTCAGAGTAGATTAGACTGGTTGGCCAGTGAGCCTTCCAGATGCATCTGTCTCTGCACCCTCCCCCGCCCTAGGATTGCAGTTACATGCTGCCACAAGCAGTATTTTCATGTGGATGTAGAGGATGGAGTTGCGGTCCTCATGTTTGCATGGTAAGTACTTCAAGGACTGAGGTATCTCCATATCTCCCCAGTCTCCATCTTCTTTTTTCTTCTTTTTTGCTTTTGCAATGAAAACACCAAAATACATAAAGACAAGAATTGATGACCACAGTGCTACATCTGAAATTGTCTCAGTGAGCTGGCAGCAGACCGCCCATGTGTAATGTATGCTCTGCCTGCCTTTCTCAGACCACGCCATTGTCTCAGCATCACCCCGAGAGGGGCAGAAGACTGAATGGCAGCTCCAAGTAAAAACAGAGGGAGGGAAATACAAAAGGCCCCAGGGGACAAATAGGCCTTACTTTTCTTCCTCTGTAAGAGCCAAGCAGCTCAGCAACCACATGCACACTGGCTGATCACTCCAGCCAAGGTAGTTTTTATTCTTTTGTATTCTGTATGTTTGAGCAGGGCTTCCTTCCCTTCCCCACAGCTGCACACCCAGATGATAGCTTTGCCTGCTTCTCATCACAGGCAGAGTCATCTCACCATGAAAGAATATTAAGATGGGACCTGGGAGGGGGGACAGCCTCTCTAGCTGGAAGAAGATGCTCCATAGTTACATACATGTCACCTCTAAGTAGCTCAGGACAATGAAGAGTGTACTGATTAGATGGAATTCAGCCTTCTAACAGCACAGGCTTTGAGCCAGATGCAGAGTGACCAAATAGATGCTCTAGAAAGGTAGCCCTGAACACCCAAGTAGTCAGCGCCAAGGAGGCAGCAGAGCCACCTGTTGAGAGGCGTGTGGCCATGGCTTCGGCCACTTGGTTCCCTCTGCCTTCTTCCATGTTCTGTGAAGCAGGTCTATGGCAGGACCACAATCTTCTTTTCCAGCTTCTGCGGTGGGAACAAGAAGTTCCTCATGATCTCATCCAGCTCCTCCAGGGCCAGTTGGGCATGTAGCTTGGCAACATCATCGGGTTCCAAACGCACCACGTGCTTCAGCAAGTGATAGAGATCCTTGAGGACATCGCTCAGCACCTGGAGAGAAAGACAGGGTCATGACCACATGACTACTGGGAAACAATCTCCGGCTCTCTTGTGAAGATAATGCAGGACTTCTAACTTGGAGGAGGGAGCTGGCTGCATCCCACATAAGATTCCTTTGTGGTTTCTACCCACAACACCTCACTATGGAATTTTAGGCTGTACCTCATTATTTCCAGACCCTAATATCGCTCCTAGACCCTTTCCCCCTTCAGTCAAAGAATACCAGAGGCCTCAGGACAAAGGCAGCCAAGACTGCCTGGGTATAGATGACTCTAGAGCAACTGGCTGCTTGCATTTTACTCAGGGCCTCTGTGTGTCTGTATAAACATGCATATAGGAGCCAGCGCTCCCTCTGCAATGTGGATCCTGAGGCTAGAACTAAGGTCAACAGCCTTTACCACTGATCCATCTCACTGTCCCCTTGTTCTTCTGGGATACAGACTGGCCTCGAACTTGGGATCCCCAGGCCTCATCCTTCTGAGGGATACAGATATGTTTGGTTCTAATTTAAGATTTTTGTTGCTGGGCAGTGGTGATGCACGCCTTTAATCCCAGCACTTGGGAGGCAGAGGCAGGCGGATTTCTGAGTTCGAGGCCAGCCTGGTCTACAGAGTGAGTTCCAGGACAGCCAGGGCTACACAGAGAAACCCTGTCTCGACCCCCCCCCCCCCAAAAAAAAAAAAGATTTTTGTTAAGGCTGCTCATAGTGGCACAGACCTTTAATCCCAGCACTCAGAAGACAGAAGCTGGCAGATCTCTGGGAGTTTGAAGCCAGCCTGGTCTACAGAGTGAGTTCCAGAACAGTCAAGGCTACACCTAGAACCAGCCCTAGAAAGAATTACAGGAAAACAGGAAAGAGTAGACAAGTCCAGGTGAGTGTAAAACGGAATGTGGCTCAGCATGGTGGCACCTGGTTCTGATCCCCACTCCTGGGAGGCAGCAGCTGAGGGATCAGCAGCTCAAAGCTGACCTCAGCTACAATAGACTATTCAATACCAGCCTGGGCTCTGAGACCCCGTCTCAAAATAAAGCAAAACAACCAAACAACAATAAAACAAGTAAAAAACAAACCAAACCAAAACACAACACATTTCAGGCCCCAGGGGCAAAGGGCACAGGAAAAGGAGTTATACTTTGGGTATAGTGAACCGCAGAAATGACCAGAAATGGTGGGCGAGGACCACATGGTCTGGCCCCGACTTCCCAGGCATCTCAGCCCCACACAACCCTGCATTGTTCTGCTTGGTGTCTTGGACTTGCTATGAGAAATTAGAACCCCTCTAACTTGTGAGGTTCTTGGTCATCATGACATTGGGGACGAGTGGGGCAAGGTAGGGAACAGGGTTCCCCTAAAAACCCTAGGCCCCTCCTTCCCACACCTGGCCTCCCCCAGGCTGCCTGCACTCTGGCTCTGTGGATCTTTTCTCTAAGCAGAGCTCCTTCCCTGTTCTGTGCCTTAGCATACGCTTTCATGCAAGGCTACTTCACGTCCTGTTTATCCTATATGCACTGCCAAGATACCACTTCTGAGGGTTTTTCTCTCTAACGCCCACCCTCAAATTCTGTTTGCAGTCCCTATCACAATTATAATTTAAATATTTGTTGTGATTTTGGTTTTTTTTTATGTTGGGAATTGATATTATATAATTAAAAATGTTTTCCTCATTAGATCACAAATTCTACTGATGTCAAGCATGTCTTGCTTTCTTCTACTGTGGGCTGGGACTTCACAAAATGACTAGGATCTGGCAGATGCTCTAACACATTCATGACGGAATGGAGGCACACATACCACTCCTGGTCAGCCTTGTGACTCTCAGAACATCTACCCAAACAGTGCCAGACAGACAGTCTAGTCCCCCAAGCCCATGCACCTGCTTTAATGACCTATTGCGATACTAACATTACTAATAACTTTTATTGGAGTTATGACTTATAAATGACATCTAGTAAAACAGTGGAGCAGGAGTGTAAGCAGAGGAGATGCACACTGTCTCTCACAAGTGATTTTTGACTGTGGTTACTATGCGCCATCAACACAAGACTCTGATAGACTTATAGCGAATGGGAGAACAATCACAGCCAGAAGCAGGTCCATGTGTCTGTTACTCCTACAACTGAGCAAATGGACATACTGACATTTGGAGTTCCAGCGGTCCATTCCAGCTCGAACCTGTGCCCACCGCACAAGAAAGTAATGGCTGTCGCAGAAAGACAGACGGTCAGAGACTCTATGTAACACCCTCACCCATTCACCCACTTCTTTGTTTTAGCCAGCCACCTAAAGACAGTGACATGGAAGGAAGCAGGCCAGCTGTTGTCCTTGCTGCCCAGGCCAGCCTGATGGAGGTGCAGGCTGACAGCAGGAGGGCGAGTGAGGAAGGACACAGTTGCACTCACTTTTGCAGGTTCTTCCAGTTTTCAATGACTGAACCGCACTTGCACGTGCAAGATGCGGGGTACACACTATAATACTGGTGATTCTGGGTATGAGTTAAATACTCTTCTATTTGCATTTCAGATTGACACTGCATAGAGTAAAGATGAGCTGTAAAAAGCATGCAATTATTTCGCACGTCAGTTTCTCCTTAGAGCAACCTCAATGGCAATCAGTAACCACCTGGACAAGTAAATTGAGATTCTGGGGGAGAAAGGGAAATTGCATCTTATTATAATTAATGCCACTTCCCCCTCTTTTTTTCTTCTTCTTTTTTTTTTTTTTTTTTTTTTTTTTTTTTTTTTTTTTTTTTTTTTTAGAAAAGGTTTTTCTGTGTAGCCCTGGCTATTCTGAAATTTGAGCTCACTCTATAGACCAGGCTGGCCTTGAATTTATAGAGATCTGACTCCCTCTGCCTCCCAATTGCTGAGATTAAAGGCATGTGCCACCACTGCCTGGCCCCTCTTTTTAAAAATGTTTGTTTGCTTGTTTGGTTGGTTGGTTGGTTTTTCGAGACAGGGTTTCCCTGTGTAGCCCTGACTGTCCTGGAACTCACTCTGTAGACCAGGCTGGCCTCAAACTCAGAACTCCTCCTGCCTCTGCCTCCCAAGTGCTGGGATTAAAGATGTGTGCCACCACTGCTGGGCTTAAAAATGTTTTTAAGAATGCATTTATTTTATGTGTATGAGTGCTTTGCTTGCATAGATATCTGTGTATTATGTGCATATTAGTACTGGACTTATGAACAGCTGTGAGCTGCTATGTGAGTGCTAGGAATAGAACTCGGATCCTCTACAAGGACAGCAAGTGTTCAACTGCTGGGCCTTCTCTCTACCGCCTCCCCCTTTAGTGGGGGCCTTATGTTTTGGTTCTGCATGGGAACACAGGTTTTACACAGTCAGTTCTGCCATGTCTGCTCCTTTTCCAATGTTGCTGCACTAAGTCTTGAGCCGTGAGCCAAGCTCACTAAGATGCTGTAATTCTCAAGGAGCTACTAGACAGAGCCGGAGTAAGGCAGGCATCCGGCCCTAACTAGCCCTGCCCACACTCTGCTAACCCTTCTCCATCTTTTTTGGCAGAGTGAAAATGAGATGATTCCAGAAAGAGGACGACTGCACAGCTCCTGCTCCACGCTTACCACTCACTCTGTAATCATTATGAAAGGCCTATGTGGTACCCAGGCCATGTACCAATACTAAAGAGATGGATAATCCATGAATTGGCCTCTGGCAGCCAAAGCCCAGAGGAGAGGGAGGCACAGGCCACACAGTGAGGTCTACTGTGAGGTAAATGGTGTGGCTGATTATCAGGATCATCACAGGAAGTGATCTGCCTTTAGAGGTGGGAGGGAGATTAGCTACAACACTCTGCTGGTGAAAGGGGCGTCACTGTGACATGGATGGGGTGGCACCAGGGAATGGCTTCGGGATCCATTAGCAAGTCCCCTTGACATCTAGCCACTTGAGATAAAGAAGTCTCTAAGCAAAAGTAATTTAAAATATTATATTTATAATAAAAATTATATTTACTTATTTAGTATGTATATATGTATGTGAACACACATGTGCCATGACTTGTACATGTGTAAGGATAGGAATCAGCTTTCTTCTTATACAATATGGGTCCCGGGAATTGAACTCAGGTCCTCAGGCTTGGCAGCCAAGTGCCTTTATCCACTGAGCCATCTTGCTGTCCTTGGCTTCTAACTCTCTAGGCAGCCAAGGATGACTGTGAAATCCTTCCTGCCTCCTTCCGGAGGCCAAGAGTACAGGTGCGTGCTGCCACCTGCTCACTTTTCAGCAAATTGGAGACTTAAGCCAGGGCTAGGCAAGTGCTCTGCCAGCTGAGCTACATTCAGAGCCCTGCGAGACTTCTTTCTCCTAGAGACACCCACTGCTCAAAGAAAGGCAGCTCTACCTCTCTAAATGGGGTGGTTCTCAGGTATTCTGCTCTTCCTGGGGTAAGGGTAGGAATTTCCCCAGGGCACTGTTATGTCTTTAAATAATGGTAATGCTTGTGCAAACACATGGCATCCTTGAGGGCCTGAGCTCCTGTTATCAGGCTCTGGACCTTTTTTTGTTTTTAGTGAGTGTTAAGCAAGGCCTTCTTCTTAATTAGCGGGTCCATCTTAGCAGCCCACCTTCCTGTGCCTCTGTCCTATCCTACACATCATGAGACTTCCTCTGGACTCCCCAAGGATCAAAGCTTCCTTCCAGCCAAGGATTGTCACCAAATCCTAAGGATCAGGAGCTGAATACAAGGAAAGTTCAAAGGTAAAGGTATACAGGAGCCTCTGAGGTGGGCAGGATACAAGCAAACCTGTGGGGAGAACCTCTCATTAAGACTTCAACACCCTGCCATCTACACACACACACACACACACACACACACACACACACCACCCCAGTCAAGCCCAAAATCTGCATGGAGAGCCGGGTGGTGGTGGCGCATGCCTTTAACCCACCACTTGGGAGGCAGAGGCAGGTGGATTTCTGAGTTCGAGGCCAGCCTGGTCTACAGAGTGAGTTCCAGGACAGCCAGGGCTATACAGAGAAACCCTGTCTTGAAGAGCCAAAAAAAAAAAAAAAAAAAAAAAAAAAACTGCACGGAGAGGAGAGGGAAGTGGGTGGTGTGTGCGTGGGGAGGGAGGTGCTTCATCTCATTCAGAAGGGCTCAGAGCAGCAGGTGGCTGTAAGAAGTATTGGACAGAGGGAGACTGTGGTTTCAGGGAGTTTCCTTTTTGGGGTTGGAATCTCACATAGACATTGGACCTAATGCTAAGACCATGTCATCCTCTACTCTGAGCTATACACACCTCCACCCAGCCCCTAGGTCAGGAGCGCTTAAAGAAGCGCTCACTTCCTTCTGTGAAAGCTCCTCGGAAGGGCTGGAGTTGAGGTGCCTCACCAGCAGACAGTGGCGACTGGTACCACACACAGACATTCTCCTACCCCTCCTGTTGGCCAGCTTGGGGGTTTCAGCGACAAGGGCAATGTTTGGGGTTGGCGTGGCTGAGACACAAAAGGCTTACTAAAAAGAACAGAGTGAGCAGAACTGCCTTGGGCATACAGGTGCGCTTTCAAATGGAAAAGCAGAAAAACAGCCACAGACTTTCCGGAAGCTCAGAACATTCCTGCAAAGCTGTGTCTTTGAGTTAAGATCAAAAGAAGAAATAAATGGCAGGTATTCTTCTTGTTAGATCCTAAATATGTTTATAAATGTGGCTATAAAAGCCACACAACCACAAGTCAGAATATTTGGAAACTACAGGGAGGAAAAAAAAATCTCTAGCCAAACTACCTTTCTAAAACAAGCTGCATTAGTGAGGGAGCCCAGTAGTAAGCAGACAGGCAGACAGACACACACACACTCAATCTATAAATATAAGATTTATTTTAATGTATATATGATTTATTTGTATGGGTATTTTGTCTCATGTATGGCTGTGCACCACACGTGGGCAGAGTCCTTAGAAGCTGGAATCCCTGGGACTGAAGCTTCAGACAGAGAGCTGTGAGCTGCCATGTGGATGATGAGAAATTGAATTTGGAAGGTCCTTCCCATGGAAGGTCAGCCAGTGCTCTTAACCCCTGCGTCATCTCTCAAGCTCTTGCTTTAATTTTTTAAATGATTTCAAACATAAGGGAGAAGCAGAACAACAAAACGTCAATTTTTTTCACCCATATGTAGTGTGTATATCACGTGAAGTCCGAGAGGAGCTCTGTGGGGAGCTCAGAGGAGAGATGGCAATAAGGGAGTGAATAAAGAAAGATCACAGAGGCTGGAGGATTACCATGAGAGTGATTAAGAAAAGTACAGCTTTTGTAGAGGACTGAGATCAATTCCCAGCACCAACCTGGTGGCTCACAACCAACTGTAACCCCATCAGTTCTAGGACATACAACTCCCTATTCTGTGGTACACAGAAATACATGTAGCATACATACATGTGGTGCACAGACATACATGCAGCAAAACATTCATGCACAGTGAGTCCAAGGCCAATGTGGGTGATATCAGGCACTTTCTAAAAAACAAACAAAAAGATAATGTGTGTGTGTGTGTGTGTGTGTGTGTGTGTGTGTGTGTAGCATGTTTGGTTCCTGTATGGTACACACATGTAGAAATCAGAGGACAACCTTATGTGGCATTGATCAGGAGTTGCTTGCCCTTTCATGCAGGCAGAGCTAGGAGATCACCAATTGGCTAGGCTGCCTGGCAGTGAGGCCCAAGGACTGCCTGTCCCACCTTCCCAGTTCAGGCATTACAACCGCACACCCTGCACCCCACCAGGCTCTTCTGGGGCAAGTTCTGGTGGCTGAATTCAGGTATTCACCTACTGGGCTATATCTCCAGCCCAAGGGAAACATTTTAAAAACAAAACAAATGAACCAAGTTTCTTTATTTATTCTTTATATCTATATATGTGTGCCTGCATGAGTTTGTTTATGTGCACCATGTGTGTGTAGGTAGCCTCGGAAGCCAGAGGGTATTAGATTCCCTAGGACTAGAGTTACAGGCACCTAGGAGTGCCTGTAACAATTTCTTTATCCCGGCCGGGCAGTGGTGGTGCACGCCTTTAATCCCAGCACTTGGGAGGCAGAGGCAGGCGGATCTCTGAGTTCGATGCCAGCCTGGTCTACAGAGTGAGTTCCAGGACAGCCAGGGCTACACAGAGAAACCCTGTCTCAAAAAACCAAAAAAAAAACCCAAACAATTTCTTTATCCCAACGGGTGAAAAATCTTTAAAAATTACTTTCATACATAAGAATTAATTTTAAGGTGATTTACCAATGGAAGTGAGGTGAGCGAAGGGGCTGCTCCATTGTTATTATGTGGGATTGGGAAAACACAGCAGGGGCTGCGGATGCAGCTCTGTTCCCCAGAACCACATAGAACAGGGTGCAGTGGGATACATCTATATATATAATATCAGCACTGGGGGTGTAGTAAGGACAGGAAGGTTATCTTATGCTACAGTGCTAGTTTGTGGTTAGTCTTGGATACAAAGTTTTGTGCTCTGAGGTCTTAAATGTTCAAGCTACTCCCACTGTGAAAAAAACCCAGTCTCCTCTTGGCTGCCTTCAAGAGAAGAACTCTTGCCTCCTTCTGAACCACGACTGCCTGGACACTGTCAGACTTTCCACCGTGATGATAATGGACTAAACCTTTGAACATGTAAGCCAGCCCAATTAAATGTTGTCCTTTATAAGAGTTGCCTGGTCAAGGTGTCTCTTCACAACAACAGAAACCCTAACTAAGACAGTGTTAAACACATACGGATACAAAGTTAAATGTTTAGAGTCAGATGCAGTAGCTTATAACTGTGATCAGAACACTAAGGCATTTCAGGTTCAAGGCTAGCTTGGGCTACATAGTGTGACACTTTCTCAAAATAACAAGAAAGGAAGGGAGGGAGGAGGGGAGTGAGGAAGGAAGGGGGAAAGGGGCAAGCAGGCTAAATGTTGGTGTAGCATATACCAATAGTATTTACATTTTTCTTTAGAACCAACGGAAAGGGAGCAAAAGGAAAGGAAAGCCACTCCAGGGTTCCACCAACCACTGCTGTGCGTCCCCATTGTGACTAAGAGGTAAATAAAATCTGGGCAAGTGACAGCCAAGAACAGCCCAGGAGTGAGGCATTGAAAGATTAGTAAGGAGGGGAAGGAGGCAGTGGCTGGACTGTGCTGGCAGATTCAGGACTACAAGAGAGAAAGCCCAAATTCAACATTTTCTATTAAGTATGGCATGAATGCATCCAACTATGTCCAACTTTTCAGTTTTTTTTTTAAATAAAGATTTATTTATTTATTTATTATATGTAAGTGCATTGTAGCTGTCTTCAGACACTCCAGAAGAGGGCATCAGATCTTGTTACAGATGGTCGTGAATCACCATGTGGTTGCTGGGATTTGAACTCAGGACCTCTGGAAGAGCAGTCAGTGCTCTTAACCACTGAGCCATCTCGCCAGCCCAACTTTTTAGTTTTTTGAGATAAGCTCTTACTGTGTTGTCCAGGATGGTCTTGAGTTCTAGGGCTTAAGCAATCATCTTGTTCCAATGTTCCTTGGGACTGGGACTATAGGCATGAGCCACTTTTCCATTTTGTTATCTAGTATCTATGACCCTCATTTCCATGTCACCTGTGTGAGAGCTGGACCTGAGGGGACGCTTGTAATCCTCTTACTAGGGAGAGGTTGATGCAGAAGGGTTGAGAAGATGAAGCCACCTTAGGCTGGCTACATAGGAAATAGGAAGCCTGTCTAGATGGCAGTGTGGGGCCTAGCCCTACTACTCTCCAAAAGAGAAAACACTATGTGAGAACTGTGGCTGGGGAAGCAAGAGCCAACAGATGAGACTAGTTAAAGGCCGAGGACCCAAATCCAGAACAACTCAGCAAACATTTCCCAGATTGTGGGTTAGAGACTGTGCTGAGAATTCTGAGTAGCACATCTGAGGAGCTTGCTTAGTCGGGGATAGGTGGCACTGACCCCAGAGCACTAGATGCAGGTAAACTGGGCCAGGTAGATCCTGGAGCAAATGGCTTTCCCTGGGGAACTCAGTGGCCCCCACCTGTACAATGAGGTCTCAGAGCACTCCTCTGAGAGTCCTGTGAGATCAATGTCGGTGGAGTCAAGCACAAGGAAGTATACAGCGGAGGTACAAAGTGAACTTTGGCTTGCCAGTTCTCCACTAAGACTGTGGTTCCTGTGAGGGCCAGGGCTCTGGACAGCTTGTTAGTTCTCCTACCTCTGAACTGGCAAGAACAAATCTCTGAGGAATGAGTGAATGAAAGACTGTATGGATAAATAAATGATATGGATTGTTATTAATCATGGCAGGTGGCTCACTAGCACCTGTAGCTTCAGCTGCACACACACACACACACACACACACACACACACACACACACACACAC
>JADRCD010176952.1:50932-64212 GCA_019843815.1 Montemys delectorum
ACACACACACACACACACACACACACACACACACACACACACACACAATGAGCACAAATACACACACACTCACAGGTGTTGTGGTCTGTTTTATTTTGTTTTATTTTGAGACACTGCCTCTCTCTGTAGCCCTAGAACTCATTATGTAGATCAGCATGGCCTCAAATTCATAGAGATAAGCCTTTGTCGCCCTAGTGCTAGGATTAAAGGCATGTGCCAACATACCAGGCATAAATGTGCATTTTAAACTATTTATTTATTTATTTACTTATAATAAATAATATATTTTGGTTTTTTCGAGACAGGGTTTCTCTGTATAGCCCTGGCTGTCCTGGAACTCACTCTGTAGACCAGGCTGGCCTCGAACTCAGAAATCCTCCTGCCTCTGCCTCCCAAGTGCTGTGACTAAAGGCGTGCGCCACCAGCTCCTGGCTAAAATATTTATTTTTATCTTATGGGTAAATATGGGTATTTTCAAGAGCCTACATGTACATATATGTACCAAGTATGTGCCCTGTTCCCATGGAGGCCAGAATAAGGTGTTGGACTCCCTAGAACTGGAGTTATAGGTGGCCATGAGCCTGCACATTGGTGCTGAGAACCAAACCCAGATCCTCTGCAAGAACAGCAACTGCTCTTAAGTGCTGAGCCATCTTACTAGCCTCTACACAAAAAATTATTTTGAAAAAAATTTTTAGGGGGTAGTGGCTTCAAGTTCAAGTTTCTCCGCGTAGTTTCAGCTGTCCTGGAACTCACTCTGAAGACCAAGATGGAAAATTTTTTATTTTATTATTTTATGTGTGAATGTTTTTGCCTGCATGTATGTATATACACCAGGTGTGTACCTGGTACTCATAGAGGTCAGAAGAGGGTACTGGATCCCCTGGGATTAGAGTCACAGATGGTTGTGAGCTGCAGTTTGTGTTCTGAAACTCTGACGGAACAAGTGCTCTTGTAACTGCATTAAGCCTCTAGGACCCTAAAAAACTTTTAGAAAGGAGTAGTGTCGATGAGGTGGCTCAGCAAATAAAGTCACTTACTGATGAGCCTGGAAACCTGAATTTGACCCCTTGGGACTCACATCTAGAGACAATTCCCATGTCTAACCTCTACATGTGAGCCATGGCATCCTAAATAAATATAAATTAATAAATAAATAGACAAGACGACGTTATAATAAAAGGAAAGCCACTAACATTATCTCCAGTTTTTCTAGGGCCCCACAGTTAGTAAAGAAGAGAGCCAGACCCAGTGGCAGGGACTTGGGAGATGTGACTGTTAAATACCACTCACTACTGCATCTGGTTATCCTTCTTATTACTACAAAGAAGTGTACAGAAAGCGAATCTGCTGCCTCCTCACAAGTCTATTGTAGGCTCCACAGACAGAATGTATGTGAGGATATTTTGCTTTCCTAAGCAAGATTACACAAACACACACACACACACACACACACACACACACACACAGATGTATATGTGTATATATGTGTGTATATACATCTATATATATATATATATATGTGTGTGTGTGTGTGTGTGTGTGTGTATAAGTATATATCCTTATTATTACTCCCACATGGAGAAGTCTGGCTTGCCATCAGTGGCTAAGGGTAAAGAGATGACTCTCAAGACAAAGAATAGAGAGAAGCCCCAAATATGAACAGGCAGGGGTGAATAAGCTAGGAACATGGCTTATTTTGTATATATTTGCTCTTTGTAATTTTGGGGGGAGGGAGTGGTTCGAGATAAGGTTTCTCTGTATAGCCTTGGCTGTCCTGGAACTCACTTTGTAGACCAGGCTGCCCGCCTTGCCTCCCAAGTGCTGGAAAAGAAGGTGTGTGACACTACCACCAGCTTGCTTTTCGTAATTAAAGATCATTTATTTATCTCCCACCAAGGATTTATATTTGGAGAACAGAACAAAATGGTGTCACTGATCACCACACCTTGATGCCTGGTAAATGTCATACCCACACCCACACCCACACACATTGTTTATACTTATTTATCTGGCATGTACGTACACATGTGGGTATACATATGCCACAGTAGAGGTTCTCTTTCTCTATCATGTAGGATCCAGGGGACGGACTCACACTGACGAGTGTCACAGTGGCAAGTCCTTTTATGTGCCTTTACCCTCTGAGTTACCTCAATGTCCCCTTACTCCCTTAGATTTAAAAAAAAGATTTATTTTGCTTTTAATTATATGTGTGTTGGTATGTACATGAGAGTTAGGTGCCTGCTGCCAAGGTGAGAGGTGTCAGACCCCTTGAGGTTGTAAGCTGTCTATTATGGGTGCTGAGAATTGAACTTGAGTCCTCTGCATGAGATAATACATGTTCGTAACTACTGAGCCATCTCTCCAGACCCTAAATTTTATTCATTTATTAATAATTATTATTATTGCTTTGGTTTTCTGAGATCAGGTCTATTATGTAACTCTGCCTATTGTACAACTCTCTGTAGACCAAGCTAACCTGAACACACAGATTCCCCCCATCAGTGCTGGGACTAATGATGTGTACTACCATGCCCAGCTTGCTTGCTAACTTATTTATTTATTTATTTATTTATTATTGTATGTAAATAATGTGTATGTGAGGTCTGGCTGAGCTATCTCACCAGCCATAGTTAATGTTATAAAGCAGATAAGCCCAGCACTCAGGAGGCAGAGGCAGGTGGATCTCTGTGATTTTAAGGCCATCCTGGTCTATGAGCAAGTTCCAGGACAGCCAGAACTACACAGAGAAACCTTGACTCAAAAAGAAAACCAAACCAAACAAAGCAATACAAAAAGGCAGATAGGAAACTTGAAGGATCATAACTAATATTAACTCATAAAGAGCAATTTCTGTTTAAATCATCATTAAAATGTGTAAGTAAAAAGAACAACAAGGAACAGAGGGACAATGAGATTTCAGATGGGAGAGAGCTTTATATTTCATCTAATATGTTCAATTTCCACTCCTGTGGAACAGACACAGGATTACTGTAGTATAAAACAGCTACAGCAAGTTGTGTACCTTTGGAAAACTTCAGTGCAGTTTAGGGGCTGGTGTAGGTCAGGTAGTAGTGGCGTGTGTCACACTGCAACATCTGATGGTGCTGCTGTGCAGCACTGGGGGGAATTCTGCTGGGCCAGCAAACAGGTCTGGACTCCAGCCTGCAAGGCAGGCAGCCTCTCCACTATAATGAGAAGGGGGCTGTTGGAGATGCCGAATGGGAGCAGCTGCTGGCCCAGACACTTTACTGATAAAATCTAAAGCTTCACTTTGATAGGTCTATGAAAAAGAAATTAGGGTCGACTCAAATAGCAAGGCCTGGCTTTTGAGACACTGCATAGAGAGTGCAGGGAAATCAGCAAAGAGAAGCAGGATTCCTGAATCTAAGGGATTCTATCCACGACTGGTGGCTCACTAAAGCCCAAGATGCCATTATTATTAACTGGAGGTTACTGAGCCTTCAGAGAGCATTTATTTTCCAAGTATTTCTACTAGACTTAGAGATAAATGGCACCCTGACCCCTCCTTGATTGTGCCTGTAAAGTGGGGAAAGAATCCCCAGTGTGAACTGTATACAGCTGGGGTAGAAGAAGGGAATGCCGTGCGTGATTTTCTCTGAAGAACAAGGGAGAAACTAACTGGCCAAGTGCTAAAAAACCTTCCAGGGATATAGGTAGGTGAGGCAGTGTAGGGACAAAGACCAAAGCTCCTGGTTCAGATGATGGCTCCGGGGTCCTAAACAAAAGGCAGGGAGCAGACATCCCCATGTCTAATGTGTGTGCTTCCAGGCTAGCTCTTGCTGAGGCACTCCATCCAGAGTTTCGGAGGCTACAGGTCTTACAGCTCACTGTGGCAGGGACAGGAGCAGCAGCTGCCACTGCGGTAGGAGCAGTGGTGCAGCCTCTTTCAGAATGTCTTTAAATAGCAACCCAAGGAAGACAGCAGCTTCCCTGCACCTCCACAGGCACCAAAATAGAACAAAGGCAGCAGGGAGAATGGCCAGAGCCTGTGCAAAGGTGGCGGGTGACTGTGGCTGAGGTGGCTGCTGCTGTGAGACTGACTGGCAGCATCTGAGAGAGCTGTGACAAACTCATCCTTCAAAGGGCACTCAACTGCCACACCTGGAGACAGGCTTTATTGCTTCCCCACCCCACCCCATCCCTACCCCCGGGATCTCTATGCAGACACCTGCCAAGGGTGGAGGTCCTGTTTCCTTCCTTCCCTGAAAGCATTCTGCTAGACAGCCACGGGGCAGGAAACGGATCACTGTTGCCATTTATTGGTGGTTCTACAAGGGTCACGGGGCTGAGCCCTTGCCACATGTTTTACCACTGAATCCTGTGACATGGGGATTATCAATCCCAGTTTACAAACCTGGGATTGGGGTTGGGGTTTAGAGGTTTAGATTTCAAACCGGTGTCTGCCAAGTTTGAAGACTCTACAAACCTTGCCTTTAAATGTGTGCGTTACCAGGAAATCTGTTCTGCAGGAAGGACCTGTCCCTCTCCTGCACCATTTACCTTGCTTATTTGGATGGCACCTGGCTAGTAGGGCATAGGGGGAGCTGCCAGGCAAGTGTCTGATTCTAGGAAGTGCCAGTTTGCTTTGGGACACACTGAATCATTATAATCTTAGCTTGCTCAAACAGCCTGGGTGTCCCTGGAGTTGGCCAGACCTTTGCCGGAGGTTGCTTCGGGGGTGAGTGGCTGCTACAAAAGCATTGGCATGTGAATTCATACCCCAAGCACCCACAGAAGAGCCAGCGGCAGAGACAAGCCGATCCCAAGAGCAGCCAGTCTTGCAGAAATGAGTGATCAGTGGGAGACCCTGTCTCAACAAACTGTACGATAGAGGAAGATCCCCAAAGGTGAACTCTTACTTACACACACACACACACACACACACACACACACACACACACATGCGCGCGCGCACACACACACACACACACACACACACTTGTTGAGTTTCTTGTAGACACATCATTGTTATTAGGTTGTCAGAGTCACCTACAAAGTATAAGAAGTTTTAAAATTCTTAAAGTCATAAGTCTCAAACTTAAAGAATCTGATTCTTAGGAATCTGGCAAGTTCCAGACATTTTAAAAGTTTTTCATGGGGGTGCAGGGAGCCCCCCCAGACTCAATAGTCTAATGCGAATAAGGATGAGGCAGCACAAGATATCAGGAAAAGAAAAGAAAACAACAACGACGAAAAGACCCCCCCCCCCCCCAAAAAAAAACCTGATAGGAGCCTTAGTAGGGATCTGCCATTATTTCAAAAGTAGGTGTTTTAAGTAGCTGCCCAAGGTGCAACAAGTGTCAACAACAAGGCAAAGGGACTTAGTCTAGTACTATATTTCTTAGAATTTTCTAATAATGAGCAAAGAAGTTTTCTTTTTCCAGAATGGAGAATCATTCTGGCACATACTTTGGATTGTATCTCCCAGGCCAATGAGATAGATGCCTTTGCAGGTGAGTGCACTTGCTATGCTGGCTGGACAACATGAGTTGGGCCCCCTAGAACCTACCTAGAAGCTGGGCTTGGGAGCATGCATTACATTCTCAGCACACAGGCACAGCCTCACCCCACCAGCTAGCCTCCAGTGTGAGGCTCAGTTGGACAAAAAGAAATGCCTGCCTCAACAAGGTGGAAGGCTCTGTTTCCTCTGACACAATACCTGCTAACTCAGGATCACTGGAGACCAGAAGAAAGCCCAGTGGTGAAGGAAAGGGATCCTGGAAGCCATGTTTGTCTGTTGAGGTCAGAGAACACCAGCCAACAAGGACCTGGTTCTTTCTTTCAGACATTGGTCTGGTGGGTCAAATGCAGGCTGTCAGTCTTGCTCAAATGTTCCACCCACTGAGCCACCGACCCCCACAACCCTCAAACTAAGTAGCTGGAGATGACCTTCAACTCCTGCTCTTTAACTCTTGCTCTTTAAAAACTGTTATTTACTTAAAGATTTTATTTCTATATGTGTATGAATTTCTCACCAGTAAATGTACTATGCTATACAGTGCCCTTAGAGGTCAGAAGAGGCTGTTGGATCTCATGGACCTGGAGTAACAGACAGCTGTGACCCTCCATGATGGTACTGGGAACTGAACCTAGATCCTCTGGAAGAACAGACAGTGCTCTTAACCACTGTGCCATCTCCAGCAGCCATGCACCTTTTCCCCCATATAGGGTTTCTCTGTGTAGCCTTGGTTTTTCTGAAACTCCCTCTGTAGACCAGGATACCCTCTCAACTCACCGAGATCCACATGACTCTGTATCCTGAGTGCTGGGATTAAAGGTGTGCACCACTGCTGCTGGCTAGCCTCCTCATTTTTAACACATGTCTTAATTCTCATTGAAAATAAACCTTAATTTCTATTAGGTTACCTTTTCTATTAGGTAAATGATGTCTACCAAAGTTTACTCACTTGTCTTGAGTCTTTAATAGAAGACTAACTTCATAAAACTCTTTCCACATTCACTATCATTCTGTAGAGCTTAGCCTGTAACATCATACCTCCTTATCAACTGACAGGCACTATCAGACAGTCTGAAGACTGGGAGGTCTAATTCGCTCATCCATTTATGTAGGGAAGCAACCAACATCAGGAGTTAATTCCCACTGACAATCACCAGGGCCAGAGTCATCACTTTTGTCCTTCTCCAGAGTTGGGGAATCAGCACCAGGACACCCATAGAAGATGCAGGTATAGACAGGGAACCAAAGACCACTGGTCACTGGCCTGGGCTTCCTCCCACCTCCACTTCCCAGTCTACCTAATATTAACCTGGGGTCATGTCACATCACCCCAAGACAAGTGTATACAGAATTTCTTCTTTTCAGGGTAAGGGATATAAAGGAATGTTCGCCACCCAGACGCCTGTCACAGCAGCATAATTTCTTTCAGAGGGAGAAAAGTCCCTAGACTCTCCCTAGCCTGGCAATCCAGAAGGGGCTTGGCCTCCTGTGCTTTCTCTCTGCTCCCTGGTATTTCTAGTCTTCTGTGTGATGGGAAGTTGCTGAATGCAAAATCTAGGGCTGGGTTTTTGGCAAGAGATGGTGGGACGTGAGGAAGGGCAAAGGCAACCTGCCTGTTTCCTGTCTGCTCTCCGAAGACTTGCTGACAGGTCCTGGAGGGCACCTGGGCCCAACGCCAACCCAAACACCCTCCAACAGCTCTTCTGTTCTGCTCCTGGGTAGGCAGGAACTGTGCCGGGAAGAGGTGACCTGGTCTGGATTCCTTTTTTGGATATTATGGATTCACAGATCCCAAATAGCCTTTATCTGGTCATGATCTGTGGAATAAATATCCAGGTGACTATGTTTCTGGGTCTTTTAGACGACAGGGACACAGAACACTGAGGCTGTTCTGCAGCTACACCGCTCTGCCCCAGCAGCTGGGGAACAGCTAACCTACCTTCCTTGCCTTAGTCTCTTCATCTTAACAGCAGGCACATGAAACTACCCTAACCCAAACAGTTACAAAGACAGAATGGGTCAGTTCATGGATAGCATGCAGACATCCGCGAGCTTACATAATAAATGCTCAGCACACTGTGCTCAGTCAAAGCTTTTGGGGAGTTTTTATACACATGTAGTTTTATTTAAAGGGGGAAACTACTATGCATATTGAGAGATAATGTTTTGATTTGTTTGGAATTTACCAAAAGCACTTTACCATTTTGGAAAATCAGGCTATGGCGTGTCGTTCATGGTTCCTCTGATATCTGAGTCAGTCTGTATCTGTAGCTATTCCATTCATGGAGAGTCTATATGCAAGAGCAACTGAATAATGCATGTCTTATTCTAAGTTAGTACCCTGTTCTTTTTTTCCTATATTGAGGTGGGGTCACTGTATTGGCTTAGAAACACACCTGCTGTGTAAGCAGCTATACCTTCTATTTAGCAGAATGTATGCAATACTATAAAAATGGGCCATAACAATAGATGTCCTAAGAAAAACTCATTGGTCTGATCTAGAGAAGGCTGATAGAATGGATTTTTGCAAACCTGATTCTAGATATGTGTTTGTGTATACATTCATGTGTGTGTGTGTGTGTGTGTGTGTGTGTGTGTGTGTGTGTGTGTGATTGTCAGAGGACAATCTTGGTAAAGGTCCTTGCCTTCTATTTGTTTGAAACAGGAGTCTCTTGATTTTCTCCTAAGTACACAGGTGTGTGGTCCATGAACTTCTGCCTCCTGTGTGCCTGTAGGAGCACTGAGATTCCAAATACTCGTCTGCATATTCCATCACCATCACCCGTAGGCAGGGTCTCTCTCTGGCTGTCCTGGAACTCACTCTGTAAACCATGCTGACCTCAAACTCACAGAGTTCTGCCTGTCTCTGCTCACGAGTGCTGGGATTAAAGGTGTGCATGGCCCCTGCCCAGCTTGGGTCTGAAGATTCTAGCTTGGGTCCTCACACTTGAGCAGCTGCACCTTTGCACACTAACCCGTCTTCAGGCCCAAGCCTAGTTCTTCTTTTGCATACTGACTCACCTTAATAATGTTACCTAAGGTACCCTGAGTAACATGACAGCTCTTGATGATGTCACTAAGGTGCCCTCGATAACATGACAAATCTTGTTCCTGATGAACTAGTGAACTAAACACAGGGAGAGAGGGAAGAAGCTGACTTCCACTGGCATTTGGCAATGCAGGCTGTTAGAGACACCAGGAAACCAGTACTGCTGCTTCCTGGCATTAGCTTTGGAAAACTTTGGAAACCCCACAAGCCCTACTTTCTTCATTCATAGAATGAGAAGTCTGGATTCTTTTGATGGCTAATGGTACTTGGTAAATGAATGAATTAGGAAAATGTTGATCTCTTTGCTACAGACTCCTTACTGGGATAACTCGAACTGAATCTCTAGGAAGGATACCGTTGTACTTTCGAAACTTATTTGACCTTATTTCAAAGGAGAAACTCATGAGTTACTATGCCAGTGGATATCTTTGTGGTATATACATTAAGTATCTCAAAGATCTCTTCTATTTCTTTCTTTTTTTGTTTTTGTTTTTGTTTTTTTTTTTTCAAGACAGAGCTTCTCTGTATATCCCTGGCTGTCCTGGAACTCACTCTGTAAACCAGGCTGGCCTCAAACTCAGAAATCCACCTGCCTCTGCCTCCCAAGTGCTGGGATTAAAGGCGTGTGCCACCATCGCCCTGTTTCTTATATCCAAAAATTCTGGAGCTTTAAATGTATAAGTAAGAGAGTCTTTTTGGTCCTTTTAGACAAGGAAGAGAAGGATGAGGAAAAGGCCTTCTACAGACACTGAGGTATCCAGAAGTCACAGCCAGGCCTCCCACATGCAGGCCCGTGTAATGGGGATGTAGAGGATTTAGAGAAGTTTCAGTGTTAGGTCTTACAAGCTGTCACATACGTCACTAGAAGAGGCTGAGTGTTCATAACTCAGCGGCTGCAGGGAGGTGCTGAAGCCCCGACTTCCCAATGTCATATGCATCTATCATTGTTGAGGAATCAAGGGCACTGCACTGATGTCCATAACACTGAGCTCTCGCACATGACCAAAGTTAAAGCTGAACCTGATTTTATACAGATCATGAATCCCACCCCCCACTTAGCCCATGGAAGCTGGGGATGGCCCTGCAATCTTAGTTGGAACATCAAGTCTCTTCTCTGTAATGTTTGCCTTCGGGGCTAGAACAGGACTCTAAGTGTTGGATGCTCTGTGTACTGTATGCTGGCCAGGTGTACAGTGGGCCACAGTCAGCAGTGACACTGCCTCATTCAGAAGAGCTGGACTGCATGAAGCCCAAATGCAAGAAGAGTTGACAGGAGTCTCACTGGTCAGGAGGACTAGCTGAACTTGCAGAGAACCCAAGTTCAACTCCCAGCACCTACTTCACCTACATGGTGGCTCATGACTCTAGTTCCTGGGGATCTGATCCCTTCTGATCTTTGTAGGCACCAAAATGCACAGATACATATGCAGGTAGAACACCCCACAAACAAAAAGTTCAAGTCCCTTTACTTTAGCTAGATCATATTGGGTGTCTATTATTTTAATCAAAACAAATTCTGAGTATAGTTAAGTCCGTCTTTCATACCTCCTGAAAGAAAAATGCACCTGTCCCTCTTGAAATCCCACTGAAATGACAGGAAGGAGTTTTTTAAGTGGTACTATGTAGAACAAAAAGAACTAACATGGTAACAATGGTCACAAAAGATCTATGGTTGGATGAACCTTAGAGATATGTTCTGGTTTTCTCAGGCTAGCCTAGCTTGACTCGGAGTTCTGTATAATCACTAATAGCATCCTGTTCACTTTCACATAGCCTAGTTTGGAAGGTTACCTAATAAATTAGTTAATGAAGATGGGCATGGTAGTACATGCCTGCAGTCCCTCAGCACTTGGGAGGTGGAAGCAGGACCAGAAAGTCAAGGTTCTCCTCAGCTCCACAGCAACCCCAGCCCAGAGAGGGTTGGGTCTTGTGATGGTGAAAATAGTCTGGAACTGGATGCTAGTGACAGCTGCATGCTTTGTGACTATACTAAAGTGATGAGTTCTTCATTTTAAGAGAGTGAACTTTATGATATATGACATACGGATTTTTTTTTTTTTTTTTTCCGAGACAGGGTTTCTCTGTATAGCCCTGGCTGTCCTGGAACTCACTCTGTAGACCAGGCTGGCCTCGAACTCAGAAATCCACCTGCCTCTGCCTCCGGGGTGCTGGGATTAAAGGTGTGTGCCACCACCGCCCCCGTGACATACGGATTTAAGAAATCATATGAAGATGAAACTCAAGCTGTGAGGAGACAGTACACGGTCACATGGCCTCTTTCCTGTGTCATCAGCAGTGGCCTTCTAGGGGCCTGTCCCCAACCTAGCTGAGCCCAGCCTGGCCTTTTTCCAGTTTGCCAGCTTTCCTTGGGTTGTGTCTGTCCTTGGCTTGGCACTATTGCTCTCCTGACACTATTTAGCCATGTCCTCCCAGCTCCTGGCTCAGACCCTTCGAGAAATGTGCTCCTGGAATATGCTTCTGAAGATGCCTCAATCTCTACCTCAGGGCTTGGGGCTAAGATCTGACAGCTGCAATTCCACATCTGCACCTCAGCTTTGGCAGATGATGGACTTTGGAAAAACAGGCATTAATTGGTGACTAAACTCACTCTGTAGTATAGGCTGGACTTCAACTCAGAGATCTGCCTATCTCTGCCTCCCAAGAGCTGAGATTGAAGGTGTGTGCCACCACTACCCAGCTAAACACTGTTTTTAATGTTTGGGAACAAACATTTGAAAATTGTGCTTATGTTCTGATTGGATCCTTGAAAGCAAAAGACAGCAGATTAAGTCAGGCTTGAGACAACAGAATAAGCCAATTATCTCACTATACACATAAGACTTTTGTCTTAGTCGCTTTACTATTGCTATAACGAAGCACCATGACCACCACAATTTTAACTTGGGGCTCATGTTCCCAGAGGGTTTCCATCATGGTGGGGAGCACTGCAACAAGCATGGAACTGGAGTAGAAGCTGAGATCTTCCGTCTGATCCACAAGCACAAGGCAAAGAGAACTGGGAATGGATGAGCCCACCCCTGGGACACCCCTCCTCCAACAAGGCCACACCTCCTAAATAGTCCATCAGCTGGGGATCAAGTATTCAAGCCTATGGGAGCCATTCTTCTTCAGCCACCTCAACAACTGTGTGACAGCTTGCTCTAGAAGCTACAGAACTGTCATCACATTGTCAATCTCTAGGCAACTGTTTAGAGGTCCCTTTAAATTTCTTAGTGTGGACAATTAAACCTGTGACTACCGTCTACTCTCAGGTATCACTAGTGAAATTATTTGCTTTAAGACAGTGTTTTTAGGAGGCTAGGGATACGGCTTAGGGGAAAATGCTTGCTGGGCAAGTGTGAGGACGAGAATTTGGATCCCTTGTACTATTACAAAACTCCAGGCAGGCACAGGGGGCTGCCTATAACCCTAACACTTGAGAGTCAGAGATGGCTGCCTGGACTAGCTAGAATCAGTGAGCCTCAAGTTCAGCAATAGATCCTGCCTCAATCAATAAAACTCAGTAATTGACAATGGTACCCAGCATCAATTATGTACATCTGTGTATACATGTGTTCCCACACATATGTATACTTACATGTACACATGCACATACATCATACACATATACAAAACCTTTTTCTGTGCCTGTTCTTTATAACATAGCCCATCTAATAAATTTAGGGAATGGTCAAGGCAGGCAGAGCATAGGTTGTAGGTCTATGGCCAGATGGCCTGGTTTAAAACACCATCACTTTGCTGGGTGGTAGAGATGCACACCTTTAATCTCAGGATTCAGGAGGCACAAGCAGGTGGATTTCTGTGAGTATGAGGCCATCCTGGTCTACAGAGTGAGTTCAAGGACAGCCAGGGCCAGACAGAGAAACTCTGTCTCAAAAAGCCAAAACAAACAAACAAACAAAAAAGCACTACCACTTATTAAGATAGGGTCTGATATAGTTTGCATAATCTCAGTGAGTTCAGTCATTTGTAAAGCGGAGTCAACAACACGCACTGCCAGAGCTCCTGAGAGAATTAACTGAGACTAATTACATATTTACTAAAAACCTAACTCAGGGTGTGTGTGTGTGCTCATGCATGCGTGGGAGATAGAAGCCAGGGTCTTAGGTGTGCTAGGAAGCCGTGAGCAACCCTGCCCTGAGCTGCGCTCCAGCCTTAGTGCCACTGTCTGAGAGCAGATGGCATTGTTATTCGCTGTAGCCCTCTATCCACTGCGTCCTAGTCTGTGTAAGTAAAACAATGATGTCAGAAGCTAAATCAGGTCCAAATCTACATTGTGTCCTTTGGTTTAGTGGCACATCTAAGGTCTTACATGCTGTCCTAGTAGAGCTAAGTGATGTCTTGCATGGGGAGGGACGAGGCTGGCATATGAAACTTGAGATGACTGGATTCCAAGTAATGACATCTGACTTCCAAAATTTGAGATGACCTACCTAGGTGCAGTGGTGCAGGCCTTTAGTCCCAGCACTCAGGAGGCAGAGAGGCAGGTGGATCTCTGAGTTCGAGGCCAGTCTGATCTACAGAGTGAGTACTAAGACAGCCAGGATTACAGAGAGAAACCCTGCCTCAAAAAACAAGCTAACAGCTGGGCAGTGGTGGCACATGCCTTTAATCTCAGCACTTGGGAGGCAGAGGCAGGGGGATTTCTGAGTTTGAGGCCAGCCTGGTCTACAGAGTGTGTTCCAGGACAGCCAAGGCTACACAGAGAAACCCTGTCTCAAAAAA
>JADRCD010176954.1:0-16035 GCA_019843815.1 Montemys delectorum
ATATATATATATATATATATATATATATATATATATATCCTGAAGGACACTTTGTATCCATTTTTCCTTCTGATTATAATAGAAAGTTAAGTGTCTAGGGACAACTAGACAAAAATGCCCATAAGTGCTTTATGAGTGGCCTAGCGTCTCATCAATGGCCACAAACTCCTGTTTAGATTCTGCTACCAACCTCTGTCATACTCTGGAAATTCCAGTTGCTCCAATTGAAGTGGGCAGAGGGATAGTGGAGGAATCCTACACTTTGAGTTTTGATTCATATTTTTATAACTACATGCTAGATAAAATTGATGTAATCACCATTTCTATTTATCTAAATAGCTAAAACAACATATAAAAAGAAGTACTGGGTTCAGAGGCATAGCATTCAGTAGAGCCAAATAATTTTATATCTAAGGCTAGTACATGATTTGTTTCTATTCCTAGTCAAAAAATATAATAGTTTAGCAGACAATAAATGTTTGAGTTCCCCACCATTAATATGCTTCTATAATGTTGTCATTAATCCTACTTTGTAACTTCTTTGTTTACAGTGTTATGATATCATTCAGAGTGACTGCAGTTTACAGCAATATTACAGAATCATACAAATTTTGGCTTATATTTCTTCCTAATTTAAATATTTAGCATAAAATCACATTTATATCATTGCTCCAGAATATTTTAAAAATTTATGTTTGTAGGAAAAGGAAAGAATGCAGGAAATAAAATAGTAAATGAGCCATCTTGTGATTATTTATATATGAACAAATGATAGATTTTATGTGTTTTTAGTATGATAATCTTCCCTTTTCAGACAACACAATCACTCTTCATTCCTTCACATGAGTACTAACCTCAAAAATGTATAACATCTTGATTTTCTTCAAGAATAGCAAATGAAGGCACTTGGGAGTAAAGTGAAATGTACTGAGCCAGGTTATAAAGCCACTCTTTGTTATTTGAGTATAAATATGTAAAGAGAATGACCAAAAGTGAGACTAACAAAAAAGGCAGATTCTGTGTTGACACATTTAACAAAAAGGGGGTTGGATCTGTTGAGTAACATGGCTGGCTGGATTTTTCTTTCAATTACTTCTTTCTGGCTGAATAAAATCATGGACTCCTAGAATCAAGACTAAACATTGGCATGTACTGGCTTAAATCTGAACTCTAACAGAATGAAGGAGAGATGAAAAGGGGACACATAAGATAGAAGGAACTTCATTGGCTGGAGACCAGACAATGTGAGAAATCTGCTCATCTCAGGCCTCCACATTGCCAGCAAAGAGTCAAAGGCTTCAGAGGCTCTCCTGAGAAGAAATTGTCTCTCCTTGTATAACAGCAAAAATTTTCCTACTTCTTTTATCCTCATTTGTAACAGATAAGACAAGAAGTCTATATCTAATATTCCAACATTTTTATTAAAATGTGAATTTTCCTTTCAAAATCTCCTTTATATCACATGTTGCCTTATATTTCACTAAAGGTCTTAAATTAAGGTGATTCTCAGCTTCTGGTACAATCATATTTTGATAAACTTAAGTAAGTTGAAAAATATTCTAAGTTTCAAATATATTTAAGTCAGACAAGATGGAAAATGTCTATAGTCGTAGCCAACTAAAGGCTTAGGCGTAACAACATCTCACCTAAGATACATAACAAGATCCTTTCTCTAAATAACTGCAACACGCACACACACACACACACACACACACACACACACACACACATACACACACACACACACACACACACACACACACACACACACACACACACAGTATGACAACATGATGGTTAGAACTCCCTTTGGAGTCTCCTCAGTTCTCAAGTACTTGTGGTCATCATTAAAAAGTTCGTATGAAACAAAGAATATAATGAAGAAAAATAGTTCATTAAATAGTAAACTGAAATACACTCAAGGGGTGAGAATGGACAATAGCCAATGGGGCTATTAGAGTAGAGCGCATGTTTATGAACATGACCAAAGGGAAAAATGGAAAAGAAATACCCTGTGATATGGAGAGTGGACAGCGCTGGAACACACTACAGAGCCAGGCAACTTCTTGGAGCAGGAGTGGGCAAGAGCCAGAGATGGCATCAGGCTAGGCTATGTTTTAGATGGTTTTTGTGTTATTTCTAAAGTCTCAAGAAATGGCAAGTTCCTCTTCAGAATGTTCCATAGGACTGACTAGCTCACTTGGATTAACTCTTAAGGTAACAAGCAAAGATAAAGCTTTGTTTTTTTATCAGAAAGCCGGTGCCTAGATGATAATCTTATGAAACTCTGGGATGTTCAAGATGTCACATCTCTACCATGAGTCAGAGACTTGACTAAGAGCCTATTCTTTTGAATCATAATTACTTTTACAGTTTTACAACCAAAGGAAAGAGACATTGCAAATGACCTACATGCCTCTGATATCTAAATAGCTTGCCAATAGTGATATTTGCCAAGAGTGCCCTCTATTCTAGATATTGTAGCAGAATAATGGCTGTGATTCATTCAGAAGCTTAGAGCCAAGGTAGAGATACTAGGGCAATCACAACAGCAACAACAAAAAAGACAACAACAATATAATAATAACCGTCCATCAACGTAACAGTTTCGCGTCTGAAAAGCAGCTCTAAGTTAGTTACTGCCGTTCATGAAAGAGTCTGAGTCCTCTAAAATAATTATTTCTGATCCAGAATATAATCTTCACCTCCGTGAGTGATTGCTGACTTTTGAAGTAGGATCACCTTTCTTTGTAGCTTCAGTTTTCATGGAATGAAGAGTGAATACAGGACTGGGACAATGGTTTACTTTTGTGCTTCAGTATTGAAGAGGAATTCAATAGGTTGCTTACAGTAAATCAAAAGTCAGATTTAAAATGAAATAAAAGCATAGATGCACAACTTTTATCCCAGTTTTAGTATGTGAACCCAAGTGAAAATCTAAAGGCCAATTGCAAAAGGATATTGTGAGAGACCAAATCTTTTGGGTTCAGACTCCATCTCAGAGAACCTGACCTAAGGTTCAAGGTAACTAACAGACTGGTATCCAGCACCAGTTTCCAGGTTAGCCCTCACTAAGACCTGTGTCTAACATCGGTTTCTAGGTTATTCCCAACAAAACCTGCATCTATAACCAGTTTCCTGGTTATGCCCCAACAAATCTGCACCTCCAGATTACAAGCCTGCCCCTGATACTTCCTAACAACCACCAGTCAGGAGGAAAACAGAAATTAAATTTGTCATTTGACTCTCAGAACCAGAAAATTATGTTGAAGGCCAAAATGTCCCCCCATTAGATGTGGACCAGGCTAGGTACCCCCTCCTTGCCTCTACAAATGTTTGCTTGAAACTAGGCTCAGGGCTACCCCTCCTGTTCTGCTGCATCAGAGATGGTGATGGAGCCCAAGCTTGAGCCTGTATAAAGAGACCCTGGTGGGATTGCATCAGAATTATCTCCTTGGTGTTAGGGCTTAGGAACTCTTCCTGGAACAACAGTTACAAATGTCTATTCAGTCTCTATAGAATATATGTCACCTGTACATTTTTGTAAAACTGAAAATCCTAAATTGAATCATCTTAAGCTTAGGATAATACATATATTATCCTAAATAAATAAATAATATAATGAAAAAGTATATAATTACATAAGTTATAATAATAATAAATATAAAATGAATATCCCATTTATTAAAAAAATAAAATATTCCATTCTGTTGTTTTTGCTTTGTTTTGTTTTTCCAGTATACACCTCTTAAAAGCTATGTTTTTGAAACAGTATGGAATAATCTATTTTCTAGCAATACAGATAAAACTAAAAACATATTTTACTATTAAAAATTATATGACTGAGGTACCAAGTCAAGTTATGTGTTATTTATTAAGATTGATTTGATTTTAGCCATTTTGTTATAGATCTGAGTCCAGGAGCATCTGCTAATATTTCTGATTGTTATTTCATAAGACAAAGAATTTAATCATGTACTCATAGTAATAAAATTGTGATATTTTTTATTAGAAATGAAAATGTATTCCCAAAGATGGGAGTTACTTAATTAATTGGTAGAGGAAGGGACACTCAATGTATCCTAGGCATGAGTTAGTGACATAGCATATACCTTCTTTTTTGTATCTATATCTAGAACTTTTTTACTATCTTTGTTACATGTAGACCAGGTTAAAAATAATTTCCAATTTTGTAGGTCAACTGGCTTCTTTCATGTTAATATTCATGTCACTCTCTCTACATCTCTATGTTGCTTCCATAATCAGAGTCTAGAATTAGGAATGAGACAACAAAATGGATTGCTTTCTGGTCACCAACTAGTGAAATATTTATCATTTTTTAATAAAATATTTCATTATTAGCCAGGCACCATGACAGGTACAAGGCCCCAGCAGTTAGAAATAAACAAAACCATTCTCTTTTTACAATAGGAATATATATTGGGATGGAACTAAGAGAATGGCACAACAGTAACGTTCAGGAAGATTATATTTATAAAACCTTAGTAATCTCACAGATTTAAGGGAAAATTCTATATCTATAGCACATGTATGTCTTTGAAGAATTTTCTGAGGAAATCTTAAAAGTAAAATGAAGAGAAAAAGCTTTACTATGTTAAAAGGAAAAGAGAGAGAATATTTACCCAAGTTGTCACTTTCTGAATATTTTTACGAGTTTCTTCAATATTTTAGGAAATTTACTTTATTATTCAAAAAGATGATTATCGTATTGTCCTATAATAAAAATGCACATGTTCCTGAAATGTTAAATTTTACTGAATTGTTGTTTTGTAGGTGCATAATTTATTCTAGTGCTTAGACTCTGACCCTGCTTCATGTACAGAGCTCCTGAACCCTTGATATTTCGTCTTTGACAGAGTTACTTTGGATATAGCAAAGTGAGACTTGGTGGATTCTTAAGAGTCATCAAAACCACAAAAACTAGTAAAACAGAACAAATCCAAAAGTTTCATCTGAAGTAATTTCTTTACAATTATATCTGAAGTTTTAGATAATACCAGCAACCTCATTTGTTTTCTCACTCATCAAATATTTAATGGGCATTTACATATGTCAGATATTAGAATTAGAGAGGATATTGTTGGGAACACTTTATCATTTGAGAAATAGGAGTGAACAAAATTTTAAAAGAATACTAATTATTATTTAGTTCTTGGGAAAACAAAAAATAAATCTGTGACTGTAACATCCTGGCTACTCAGAGTCTGAGACAGGAAGGCTGCAATGTCAGTGACTGTCTGGGATACAGTGTATGTTCAAAGATAATATGCATATCTTAATGAGACTATGTCACAAAATTTATCAAATAAATAAATAAAAGTAAAAAGAACACTGGGATACAGCTCAGTGGTGAAAATCTTGTCTTGTAAGCACAAGCTCATGAGTTCAATATTCAAAATCACAGAATAGAAAGAAGAAGAAAAATATGAAGAAGAGGAGTTAGAGCAAGAAGAGAAAGAGAAGGAGAGCACAAGAACAGGAAAGAAAGGAGAAGGTTGGAAGTGGAGAGTATGGGCAGGAGGAAGGGAAACACACACCATGAAGCTACTGAAAGACACCCAGAGCTGGGGAGACCCTCACTCAAGTCTCGGGATGACACGACCACCCAATAACTCATGAGAGACAGATCTTGCTGCAATCACACGAGGTTTATTCAAAACAGATCTGGGGTCGAACTTGTAGCCTAACAGGCCAGTGGGGTTCGACCAAAAGCATGAGGAGTAAGGGGTATTTAAAGGGAAAAACCACACAATAGAGGGGTAAGGGGGTTACCAAGGAAGCATAACAAGAGAACAGTGGAAAATTCTAAAGAGACTCAGCCCCTAGTTGAGTCAGGGTCATAAAGAAAACATCCTGCACACTCATTATGCACAAGAATGTGGTTTGGTACTATTCACTTTATGGCTAACCATTCCCTAGAACCATCCAGATGGCTGGCTCATATCCTCCCTTTTTGTTCTTGGACCTAGCTGGGGGGCTGGGGAGCCTTTGTGGCCGACAGGTTTCTGAAACTTGCTAGTCTGCATTTTTGGCTGTGGTCAATGTTATTTATATTTTAGCTGGCTATTCCAGGAATTACTAAGATGACTTATATCCTGCCCCTCATTCTAAGCCTTGTTTGGAGGGGGCCTGTAACCCACAGGTTTCTGGAACTGACCAGCCCACATTCCTGGCCCGTTACTTTCAATGCCCTTTTAAGTAAAGGTTATACAGTATACTTGTCTACTAATGTATCCCCACTAACATACTTTTTCTAAATTTCTAAATCTCCCAGTCTTTCACTACTTGGCCAACTAGTGAGGCACAGTAGTAAATAGATGGGTATGCCTGCCTTTAATTGACTAAAACTTTATTAATTTTTAAATATGATGAGTGAGATTTGCTGTGTATGTTGGTTTCAATATGCTTGGCCCAGGGAGTGGCGCTATTTGAAGGTGTGGCTTTGTTCGAGTAGGTATGGCCTTCTTGGAGGAAGTATGTCATTGTGGACAAGGAACCTAAGACATCTTGCTACCTGCCTGAAAGCCAATCTCCTGTTTGCCTTAGGAAAAAGATGTTGAAATCTTAGCTCCTTCAACCCCATGCCTGCCTGGGTGCTGCGATGTTCCTATCTTGATGATAACTGACTGGACATCTGAACCTGTAAGCTAGCCCCAATGAAATGTTTTCCTTCTAAGAGTTGCCTTGGTCATGGTGTCTGTTCACAGCAACAAAACCCTGAGACAGCATATAATGGATGTGCTGTCTCAACTTACTCTTGGTATTCAGATCTTAATGTACAATAAACGTTACTTGAATCTTGCTTTATGCCTTGAGTCCTATCATCTCTCATTCCTCCCTCCCTCTTAAGCCTCAGAAATCCACACCTCAATTGACAGATTGTAATTATATAAGAAAAGTCTATTCTATTCACCTATCTTATAAAGTTGGTATTAAAAATTGTCCAAAAACAAAAAGTGAATTATATTTAATTTTCTTCTACTAGCTTCATATCTGAATAACGGCCCCATTTATTTGTTCTATTTAGTGGCTTTCTTGTGTTTTAACCAGAGATGAGCTATGTTCGTGAGTAAACTTTCTTATTTATCCAGAAATGTCTATTCTCTTGTAATATCATTCTGAAAATAATTCCCTTATCTAGTGAATAGGGGGAAAGTCTATTTAGTCTGCTTTTTAAATAGCATCCTGTTTCTTTAGATGAACAAACACGTATCATTATCATTAATTGCTATAGACAGGCAAAAATAAGCAACTGGGAATTGCATTTGAATATGTAACAGAAAGAATTCATGCACTTACGTACGTAGATCAAAGATGAGAATATGTAACAGAAAGAATTCATGCACTTACATACATAGATCAAAGATGAGAATGGGAGACAGTACATTCTAACAAGTATTGGATAAGACAAGCGATTGGAAACAAATCACTTCCATTTGCACCTTACTTTCTAAAAGTAATAGATGAGTTAGGCTAAGTGTTTATCTTCCATAAAACAAGGAAGCCATCATTAATAATAATTTATCATCTATTAATATACTAAACCTCTTTTGAGGAATTTAATACTATCTCTATATTTTTGTTAGTATGGAAATGTATTCACATTTATTTACAAAAATTATTCATATATCCTCAAATAATAATGGAAAAGTACTTTATAGTTTGCCAATTTACAAGGCATATTTAATCAGTAATATATAAAAATAACCTATATGTATTTTAGCACACCTGCAATAACTGAAGATATGCTAGAATAATGTATATGCATGGTCAGAGCAATGAAAGTGACAGCCAAGGTCTGGTTTTAGGATTAATTGAAACTCTTCAGTCAGTCTAAGAAGTTTATTTTCTAAAATGAGCTTCACTGTAGTTATAGAGGATAAAATAATAATTTCAGTAGCAAACAAGTTGAATTAATCATCCACTATTAAAATAAAATCTAGACAAAACTGGTATTAGAAAAGCAGTTTGAATATATGATATTTATTCTTAAAAATACCTACCAAACATTTACTTCTCTCTTACACCTGTCTGTCTATAGGAGCACCCATCTTGTCCCTATAATTGAAATTGAGTATGTAAATAAGACCATTCTTGTTATTCAATTAAAATAAAGAGCAGAGATGCCACAGGGGGAAATATTCACATTGAAAAGAGTTGTTCTGAGAATAATTGCTTTTGGTGTGATTATTTTTTTTTTGTTTTTATTTTTAAAAGTAGTTTTAACACACAGCTAATGGGTTCTAACATGAAACTAATCAACTACTCCAGACCTGTGGAAAGATGGGCACTCTCTTTCCTAGTCCCACAAATTCCTTAAGTTCTCTTCCTTATGCATATCTGAGGCCATCATAGTTTTCTTGTGTGATCTACAAATGAAACATAAAATTTGTATTGCTAGAAATTAAAACCATACAGACTTGAAGATGTGTGTTTTTGTTTTTATGTTTTTTTTTAACCTATAGACATTTATCCATCTAATAAAGGCTTATTGGCATATAATAGAGATAACTGAGAAAACAAAATGTTACCCAAAACCAAAACAATTCAACAAAAATACATTTTGTGTGTGTCTACTTTTCTTGGCTCTCATTCAAAACTACTGTTGGGTCCTTCCCTTCCTGCCTTAACTCCAAGACTTTGGAGCTTAAAACTGGAGACTGAACTCACACCTGCTGTGCCTAGAACAGAGGCCCATTCCTCTGAGTTCTGCCTTCAAGGGTTCCAGAGGAAGGCACGCCTGCTGGCTGAAGACATTGTTTAATGTAAGCAACTGACAGCCTGAGGACATCAGCTATTGACCTCCTTCCCCACCATGGACCACACCTCCAACCTCTCCTGAGCCAGAGCCAGAGCTTGGCTTCCCTAACTCTTTCCTGACTCCTCCCGAATTGTTTATGTTATGCAAATATCACTGTAACCTAGAGATCCAGTTTCGCTTTCCCCTTGTACTTATAAATACTGAACCCCAAAAAGTAAAGTTAGAAGCTTTGATTGGGATGCAACTTGGCTTCGTGTGTTCTTTTGTTCTCGAACTGTTTCAGGTCTTTTTCTCCCGTAGGCCGAGAGAGCACCCAGTTAGTGAAACTGTGGTCAGTTTCAAACTACAATCTTAATTAATTCTTATTTTATATCAGTTTATTTTCCAACCTTGTAATATCATAAATTAACTTACAATAATTTATGATGAATAAATTATATTATTTATTTTTATCTTCTGTGTAAAAGCGTTTCCCTTGTATGTATGTACATCCACTACGTGTATGCCTGATATCCACAAAGATAAGAAGAGGACAGCAGATTCCATGGAACTGCAGCTATTGATGGTTGGAAACCCCATTTGATTGCTAGAAACAAAACCTGGGTTCTTTAAAAAAGCAACAATTACTCTTAAGCGTTGAGCCTCCTCTTGAGCCTCTAAATTTAAATTTTATAATGACTTACTCAATATTGTCTAAAATATTATCTTCTTTTAATATTTAAAATGTCTAGATATATCCTAAAAAATATTTCAGTGACAAACGTGGGTGTGTTAACTCAAGTCTGTTATCTCAGTGATTATGAGCATACATTTATGACCACCATGAGCTATATAGTAAGTTCCAGACCAGCCTAGACTACAGAATAAAACCCATTAAAAAACAAAACAAAACAAATAAAAGAATGCCAATGATAAAACAATAAAAACTAAGATCCTGGTTGAAGTATTTCATATAAATGTATTTTTTATTTTTAAATATCTCATTTTCTTTAATTATAAATATATTCATACATGCACGCCTCTCTCTATAAGCTTGTCTTTCTATAAATAAGTTCTTGTTAAGAAAATATTTTCACTCTTTTATCCCTTATTGACTATAATTTTAGTCTGCAGAAGCAGAATCTTTCCATTCCATAAGACCTAGTTAATTGCCTGATATGTTTTTGCTGTTGCCACCAATTGAACAACCCACAGCTCAGAAAGGTAAATGGAGTCATTTTCAGTGGTTATGTTATAATTTTATAGCAGATAAACCACAAGTGACTAATTCTTAAGCTACACAAGATGGATTTTGCTTGTACTTAGTGAAATTGAAGCTCCCAACTGGCCACTGATAATAACATAAACTATCAGTTCTAATGTTCCTTAATGTAATATTGTATTAACATTATACTTTTGTCTAGAGGGACCTGGCAGATGGAAAACATTTTTTTAAAATAATTGTTGGTTCTTTAACAAGTATTTCTATTGTTTAAGAGGAAAAATAATATATTTTTCAATCACTGTGTTTCTATAGAAATGTCCATTTAAAAATGCAATTTTGTTAGATAATGAATGGCAGCCTGCTGTGAATCCTTTACAGAAGAATTTAAATGGTGCAGTGTACTTCAGGAGACTTACATTTTGGAAACATGCAAGTAATTGTCAGAATTGCTCAGTGTTGAAACTCAATGTCTGCTTTTCATGGGCAGACTTGCAATCTTGAGGCACTACATGTGATAGGAGCACCTGTTTCTTTTTTCATAATTTTCATTTACTTAATGAAAAAAATAATAAAATTTATTTGCAGGGTCTTGTCATGTAATAATTTTCATGTAGTAAGCCCATTGAATCCATGATGAAGAAGAAATTTTTGTTACATAAACTGTTCAATAGGACATTGAGCTCTTGTGAGTCCCAGGTGTGACTTTTGTTGCTTGGACTTCTTTACTTGTGATATACTTTAGGAATTGTCACACTGTAACCTGTCCTCATCTTGATGTTCATAGATAAGCAGCACATGTCTGTACTTCCAACCAAGTTAAACAAGTGTAAACCATCATTCTGCGTGTGTCCCTACTAACTTCTTTAAAAAGCTTTCCTTATAGAATTTAAACCATATGTCTCCTTAAAATTAACACAATCACAGTCTTATGGAAGGTTGAGCACTATGTTAAAATAGGCAGAAAACAGAGATAGGAAACATTAAAAAAAAAAAAAAAAACAAGTAGGCTGTCTAGGTGTTCAGTAAGAAAGTTTGATGCTAAGCCCAGTCAGATGGATATAATCACCTAGATTCACACTGAGGAAAGAGAGAAGTGAATCCTGGAAGATATCTTCTTACCTCACATAGACCCTGTGGTACATGTTGGCACCAGCATGTATGCACACTATGACAAGCACATATACACAAATAAAATTTTCAAATAATAAGCTTCTATAACTGTTTGAAAAATATATAAAGTTATCCCCATCAACTAATGGACAGGATAATCACAAAACTAAACAATAATCTAGCTTTGGTAGTATATTCCTATAATCCCAGGATATGGGAAGATCATGAGTTTGATCCAACCTGAGCTGTGAAGACATTGCCATAAAAAGACCATCCAACAAAACAACCAGATAAAAAGTCTAGAACTATATGGACACATATATTCCCTCTCTGTTATATTTCATGAAGACTGATCACAGTTGTGTTCTCGAAACACCTTAGACACCTATAACAAAATAAGAAGATATTTCATTTATTCATTTTTTTTAAATAATGTATTTTTAATTATGGGAATGTGTCTGTGGGCATGGCTTGCTTGTGTGTACTCCTGTATGTGGAGATGCCTCGAGAGTCTGTAAGAGGTGGAGTTAAAGAAAGTTGAGGAGATGCCAGACTTGGGTCTGAGAACTGAACTCTGGTCCTATGCAAAAGCCGTCCCCACAGGAACACTGGGTACTCTTCACTTCTGAAGCATTTCCAACCACTTGTTCATCCACTTCTTTTTTAAAAATATTCTCTTATTATAGTTTGAATTTATTTTCTGTTGTAATATTTCCTGGTTCACTTCTGATTATATTATTTCAGATCCTTTCCTTTTTCTTTCTTTTCTTTTTTATTTTCTTAAATGACAAACTCAAACCATATATTTGGTGTGCTTGTGAAACGGTATTGAACAAATTGGAACATTTCTTACAGTACCATTGTTTTTGAAACTTAATAGGTTAGCAGAAGGATAAATGGGAACTCTATATCATAGGGTCTATAATGGCTAATTAAGAAAATTTATTTTATTCATGATGATGTTGATTAGTGACAGTGTTTTTTTAACCAACTACTATAGTTTTTCCCTCTTGGTCAAAATTAAATGTGAATCTGATTCAGAGATGATAAATACTTATTTATATATTTTTAACAAAACTTATTTTGTATTTTTAATACAGTGAAATATTTTACAGAGTAGTTGTGATTAATGGAACCCAAAATGAACATTATATAAAGGTGTATATTCAGATTGAAAACTAAAATAAAAAGAAATGAAATGAATTGGTTAACATAGCTTGATTTTTTAAACAAGGAACAATGGGCTAAAATAATGAGTAGAATTTGTAAATTGAAGGTGTAACATGAAAGTATTTTAGGAGTGTTAAAACCTAGGTAATATGACAAATATTGCTTTATGTATATTATTGCTCAGCTGTTTCAGACAAGAAAATTCTAGACATGAATTTACACACAGCTGAAGGCAGACATTTTTCACTTCTCAATTGTTAAAACATCTTATAAAAATACTCTTCAAGCATTCTGTGTTCAGTTTCAGTGTTCTGGTTTTACTTTAAGTCATACGTATCAAACTTTCATAATTCAACATTACTAAAAATATTTTCTGGGCTACTCTGGGCCTCAGTGGTAGAATACTGGACTAGCATGCACAAGGTAGTAGGATCGATGTCCAAGCACAGAAAAGAATAAGTGAGTATTTGTTGAAAAAGACAAAAAAAAAAAAAAAAAAGGAAAAACATCATTGATATGTCTAAATATTTTCAAGCTGTTAAGTTAATGTTCAATAGAAGAATTTAATAATATGCTAGAGGTTGATTTTTTTTCTGGCTTACATTGATGATGTGTCCCAATAAATTTATCATAAACTGAAAATTCTCTGGCTTAAACATGCATTTACTAGTACTCTGGGCCTATGAAGGATCTTGGCATTACCAACAGAGAAAATGATAAATCATGGTTACTCACCATTGTGCCTATTTGGCTGCCTAGAAGCCATGATCCTTTCACTTCTCCAATTTGCAAAAGAGCTGCCTGTGGTCCGCGATATCTTCCCGCCGGCAGGAATACACGGACACACACACAGGATCCTTCCACAGCAAACCTTTATTACCATGTGGCAAGGAGAGAGCGAACCTCGGACAAAGCACCATTTATATACACCCTGGAGTGGCGTGTTCATCTCTGATTGGCTGTTTGCTCATTACCTCATGAGACGCCTCGGGATAGGCTGTGACTTGGCGCATTTTGGCCCTAGCACATGCGCAGATGGGCTGAGACTTAGCGCGCTCTGGCCCTAGGCACATGCGCAGACTATGTGCTAAGGGAAGAAGAAACCGGATGCCGGCGCCATCTTGTAATGGAGGCTGCCGGCTCGGGTGTGGCTCTCTACAGCTGCCATACTTTAGAAAAAAATAAAAATTTAAATTTAGACTCAATTTTTTAATTGACTGCATATGATTCTGAGCCATCATAAGATGAGAAGACAAACAATTCTGGTGACTGCTGTACTCTTTCTTTACTCAGCCTCCAGGACTCTATGCTCTTGAAAATTTTCTTTTTCCTTGATTATTGCTTCTTTTCTCATTAATTATTTTCTTTTTAGTTTTTTTTCTAACATCGATATTCTTCTTTTAAAAAAAGATTTATTTATTATTATAATTGAGCACACAGAAGACAGTATCAGATTTCATTATGGGTAGTTGTAAGCCAACATGTGGTTGCTGGGATTTGAACTCACAACCTTTGGAAGAGCAGTCAGTGCTCTTACCCACTGAGGCATCTCACCAGCAAACATCGACATTCTTAAAGGATATGTGCTTGGCAATTTTTCAATTCATATTCAAATTATGATCATTGAGGTTTATGAGCCTACATGTTATCTGTATATTAATATTCTCAGCTAATATGTCCAAGTGCAATTTTTTTGAAAATATTATTCAAAAATATAGTTAAATACTTCTTTCTCATCATCCTGTATTTGTCAAGTATTCATTCTGGAGTCAATATATCCAAATGGTACATCTTCCTGTGCCCCTTTCCCTAGTCAACACTAACTACCACAGTCACCTGTTTTCACGAGCCTTGCCTCATCCTGATAAATTCCAACAAATATCCCAAACTAATAACCAACTCATTCTTGAGTTTTTTTTTGCTTTCAATATTTATATAGAAGTCAACAGTCAATTACTAACACAATATTCTTGGAATCCTGTTATTTCTCATAACTTTTGCATGACTTCTTTCAAAATGTTCATTATATTTCACTTTCGCTATTGCAATTTTTGTATCCCAAATATAAATATTTTCTATCAATCTTAGACTATAAAATTTCTTCAAAGCAATGTCTAATGCTACCCCCCAAAAGTGCAATTTTTAAGAGTATGTTAGCAGTACATCTCCAGTAATCAAACTCTTCAATGACTTTACATTCCACTCAATCAAATAAAGTTTCACAGATTGGAGTAATCCTGGACTTTGGTTGCCTCCTTCCTTATCTCAGTTCCAGTCTTACTTAGATGTTTTTCAACTGAAATGATTTACATGTCTCTATTTGGAGGGGCATAATACTGATTGATAAACTTTATCAGAAATCTTTCTCTTCATTCACTGGCTTAAATTGGATCCTAACTTTGCTAATGATCTTTTTCAAATTTTAGTTTCCCAGTAAAGATCATTGAGCAACTGTACTAAACTCTCTTGAATGAATCCATGGGGTAAAGAAGGAAACCAGGAGTAAGCATCCAGGAAAACCTCCAATAAAGAGAGTATCTGGATACTATAAAGAAAAGAAGGCCATTTAAAATAAATTAATCTGGTTTAGCATAGTTAAAAACTTGTTTTTTTTTTTTTTATTTTAAGAACATATTAAATCTCTGTTGGTAAATGAGAAAGCCACTATAAATCCAACTTTTCCCTTTATGTCACATTTTCATACAAGTTCAAGACCCCAAATTTTAAAGATCATAATGTTGTCACTATGACCCATAGTTCATTTTTATTATTTGGGAAGTTCATGCACTATACATGGCTTGATCAAGTTCACTTCCAATCCCTCCCTCTCTAGTTTCTCCCCTACTCTCATTGTTATTACTTTTTAAATTTGTGAGCATTTTTTTAAAAAAATAAATAAATCTAAATCTAGTGAATTTACTTATTGATGCCTCTATGAACTTTGGTGTAGAGCCATCTGTTAGAGCAGGGGTACCCTCTCACATCCCTGAAGAAAACTGTCTTTCTTTCCCAGCAGTCATCAATTGTCAATAGCTACAGGTAGAAGTAGGACTTAATGAACATCCTTCCCACCTTGTTTGGATTGGTATCATTTTATTATGTTGTGAATACTTACCAGCTGTGTGACAGAAAATAGAAACTTCCCTAACATGACTTGAGAGAGTCAGTAATCTATGGATATAATGACAAATCTTTAGGAGTCAGCTTATTCCTATAGCTGTTTTATAACAACAGCTATTCATCAGAATAATAGTAGTCGATTCTTCTCTGGAGATGATGACCCATCTAGAAGTATGTTCTTAGTTCTAGTAACAGAGACAAGCATACTTGTGGAATAGGCTTTAAATTCAGTAAAAAAAAAAAATATATTGTAAAATTAAATTAATTTTGGATCCTCATAAAATGGTCGTAAAAATACCTGGTTTATAGTTTAATATGGTTTGAAAACTTAATAGGAAGACCACTACTCTGGTAAAATAATTAAAAATTAGAGAGAAAGAAAAGTCTTGAGCCAAAAATGATACCTTTAAAAATTAAATAGGTTTGTTATCCTTTGTAAACTAGAGATGCATAGACTTTTGAAGAAAAAATAATGTTTTTGAAGATTATTTTTCAATAAAAATACAATATATTTTGATAAAATTGGGTTTCCTCCTTACAACTAGTCTCATGTCTATCTAGACAACTTTAAGTTTTTGACCTATTATTCCAAGAAGAAGAAAAAGAAGAAGAAGAAGAAGAAGAAGAAGAAGAAGAAGAAGAAGAAGAA
>JADRCD010176954.1:16135-31694 GCA_019843815.1 Montemys delectorum
AAGAAGAAGAAGAAGAAGAAGAAGAAGAAGAAGAAGAAGAAGAAGAAAAGAAAATGGAAAATGATCAGGTATTGGGGCAGGGAACAGGGCTGAAGCTCTGAGGGCCAGAAGAAAGAATGGGCACATGCAACCTCAGGAGGTAGGAGGTAGGGAGACCTTCTGGAATGTACCAGAGTCCTGAGATATGAGATACTCTCAGGACTCAAAGGAAGGGACCTTAGATGAAATGCCCTATAGTGGGGAGAGGGAACTTTAGAGTCCACCTCCAGTAGAAAGACAGGGAATCAAGTAGAGGGATGGGGTTGCCATCCCACAGTCAAAAACTCTGACCCAGAATTGTTCTCTTCTGAAAGAACTACAGGGACAAAAATGGAGAGGAGCTTGAGGAAAAGGAGGTACAGTAACAGACCTAAATTGGGATCCAGCTCAAGGGGAAGCCCCAAGGCCTGACATTATTACTGGTGCTATGGTGTGCTTACAAACAGGGACCTATCATGACTGCCCTCCAAAAGGCCTAGCAAGCAGCTGAAAGAGAGAGATTCAAATATTTATACTCAACCAATGGACCCCTGTGATTGAATTAAGGAAGAAGGAAACTCTATAGGAAGACCAGCAGTCTCAATTAACCTAGACCTTGAGATCTCTCAGACACTGAGCCACCAACCAGGCAGCACACACCAGCTGATATGAAGCCTCCAACAGCAGAGGACTGGGTACGGACTCATTCATCTAACCTTCAAGAAACTTGAGGCCCTAGGGAATAGAGAGGTCAGGTGGGATGGAGGGGTTGGGGACATCCTCTTGGAGGTGGAGGGGTAGGAAGTGTGGGATGTGGAAAAGTTAAAGGGTGGACTGAGAGGGAGATAAAGTCTGTACTGTAAAAATACAAAAGTAAAAAATAAATAAAAATAAAATTAAATAAAATTAAAAAGATCAATTTTTTTAAAACTTTATTAAGATGACATAATAGATTGATATACCAACGAAATATCATTTTCTGTACTTAAAGATGTAAATATTAACACATTATTTACGTGGTCATGATTTTACTAGTGCATGATATGTACTTTAGAATCAGTACAATTAATCAGCATGGCTTCCATACAGCTAAAGTTTGAGTTTAGGTGAGAACCAATCTCCAATTGCAATACTTTTATTGCTGTTATTCTCACTTCACTTTTGATAATGAACATTGTGTTTGCTGGGTGAAAAGGTGCTTTAGTGACCTGAAAAGTAATTCCTGAATGTACCTTATTTAAAAGTAATGTCATGCCTCTGTTCAATATCCTGAGCCATCAGGAAATGCAAATTGAAACTGTTTTGAGATTCCACCACACACCTGTCACAATGGCTAGTATCAGAAACACATATGACAGCTCATGATGGCAAGGATGTGGAATGAGGGGGACATGTTTCCATTATAGGCAAAGACTAAATTGCATAGCTGTGAAAATCACTATGGTGGTTCCTCAGAAAATTGGGAATTGATCTATCTTAAGACCTGGGCATATACCCAAAGGATGTGATAGCAAGAGTACCTGCTCAACAAATTCATATCAGCTTTATTCCTAATTACCCCAAACTGGTGATATCCTAGTTGTCCCTCCCTGAAGAATGAGTAAAGAAAATGTGCCACATTTACAAAATGAGATATTACTCAGCTGTTAAAAAGATATTATCATGAAATTTTTAGGGAAATAGATGGAATTTTTAAAAAACATGTATAGTAATGTAACTAAGACCCAGAAAGACAATGTATGTTCTCACTTGTAAGTAGATATTGGCTGTTAAGGAAATGGTAATCATTCTACAATACACAGACCAAGAGAGGCTAAGTAACAAGGAGGGAACAAATGGATCTCCCTGGGAAGGGAAATATAATACATTTTTCAGGTGGACTAGGGATGGGTGGTAATGGGAATAGGAGGCTTTAGCGGGAAGAGTACCAGGAGAGATGACTGGAACTGCGGAAGGCACAATTCAGTGCAGTGTGGAAACCTAATGCAATCGATACTTCCTAGAATTTATGAGGGTAAGCCTAGCAGAGACCTGTAGTAATGGGGATATGCAGCCTGAACCAGCCATCTTATGTTACCATGCAAGGCTTATAGTAATGGGCTTAAAACATCAATGCAACTATAAATTCTTCAATCTAGAATTTGTCCGGTTTACAAGGTGTGCTGGAATAAATGGTGGTCCAGAACTTAAGGTAGTGGCCCATCAATGAGTGGTCCAACTTGAGACGCATGCTACAGAGGAAGCCCACACTAGAAATGGCCTGCATGTCCAGCAACCAGAGTCTGGATAGCCCAGAGACCTAAGATATAACCAAATTCAATGAAATAATGCTTAACGATGTATTTCTAAACTAATACATAGGAGCCTAGCTTAATTGTCAACAGAGAAGCTTCATCCAGCAACTGATGCGAACAAATACAGAGACCCACAGCCAAACAAAAGTGAGAGCACACGAAACCTCACTGAAGAGGGAGAAGGATTGCTGTAGCCCGAGGGCCCAAGGAAACCAAGAACATAGGTTAAAGAGTCTATTAAGCAAAGCTCTTGAAGTTCAGAAACAACAACCACAGACTTGTATGGGTCTGAACTTTGATCTCTGTATAAGTTATGGTTCTGTAGTTTGATGTTCTTGTGGTACTTGTAACAGTGGGTTGTCTCTGGTTCTTTTTGCCTACTCTTCGAACCCTTTTCTCCAACTGGGTTGCCTCATCCAGCCTTAATATGAGGGTATGTGCCTAGTTGTATTGTAACTTCATATGCCATATTTTTTGATATCTCTAGAAAGCCTGCTATTTTCTGAAAGGAAATGGAGGAGGAGTAAATCTAAGGAAGAAGAAGTGGGGTAGGGCAAGGAGGAGCGAGAAGTTAAAGAAAGGAAAACTGAAGTAGGGTTGTAGTTTACGAGAGAATTTCTTAAAAAGTAATTTTACAAAGTGTTTCTACTCTTAGTAGTATTGAAGCCCTCATTTTTATACATTAATCTAAAAAACAAATTTTTCCTACGTTATGGACCAGTGAATATATTGAATAAAAGCCTCTTTTCCTAAAAGTAAAGAATGCTTTCTTTTATTGTTTAATACATTTGATTTAGCAGGAACTCACACAAGGTTTAAGGCTAGAAGGCTTGGATTACATGGTAGGAATTACATCAAGCCATCAGAATCCAATCATCCAGATTTTTATTGCTCATTAAAGCTGCTTTAATTAAACTGATCGCACAAAGTATTTAAGTGTTCAGTAACTACTGAGTATAACAAAAAAATGGAACAGACTATACAGAACACATTTAAAGCAATATAACCACCTGAGAACATGTTAACTACTTTCAAGTTAAGGGCCATCTGGCTGTGACAGATGTTGACCTTGAATGTCAGAGTCCATTTTTATGAGTTGGAATACTAGACACGGTGAAGAATAATTTTACTTCACTACGTGAGGATTTTGCTTTGTAAAAGATGTACAACTGATGTGTTTCTCTCCAGTAAAAGCTCATAATTTATTGCTACACTTCCTCACTTTCTGTTTAATGTAGTAATCTGTCCTACTACTCAGATTATATATTGTGGTAAATACCCACTTCTGCTTGCTAAAGTAAATTGACATGCAGCCATTAAATAGCTTATCCATAAAGTACTGGAGAAGCAGTGCAGAGGGCTCTTGTATAAATACTTTCTATGTAAACATGAGGATGTGAGTTTGGATCCTCAGTTCTCACATAAGATTGGAAGCATGGTAATATATATCTGTCACAGAAGCTCTGACAGATCTCAGACTGTTCACGCAACAGTCTAGCCATGATAAGAAATGTGTTTCAGTGAAAGACTTCACCCATAAAGGGAAGTATAGAATCAATTGAATACACCCAAATGTCTACTTCCAGCCTCCTCACAGAGTCAAAGCAGTGAGCACAGCTATACACAAATGCAGATATATACAAACACACAGTAGCAAACCACTTGAACACAAGCTTTATAGATTCTACTGTGAAAGTCTGTTTGCAGAAGGGAATTAGACCATGTCATGTCCTTCTATTAGGAGTAGGGTTGACACTATGACAGTATAAGGTGATGTACAAAACAAAAATATAAGCTCCATCTGTGTACTTTAAAATATTGGTTAAGATTTTCTTATAGTCGATAATAGTTGCCCATTTTATACTTATGAAAGACTTCTGTGGAGATAATGTGGCTTAAAGTTCAAAATCACAAAGGAAAGGCAATGTATATGATTAAAACTTCAAATACATAAAATATGACAAAAAAATCAAAATAACAACAAAAAACTTTATATAAAACTTGATCAGTTCCAGACCTGAACAAATACTGACAATGATCGATAAGGGAAAGAACATGGGTGAGAGAGAGACAGAGAAGGAGGGGGTGGGATTGATAATATGCCAAGATGTAGCTCAGTGGCTGAGAGATTTGGGGTTGATCTCTAGTAATAAAATAATAAAGAAAATGAAAAAAAGTTCTATCAGTAACTTATATATGATGGGAAACAAGCATTAGCATTTAAAAAAAGTAACATAAGAAAAATATAAGACAGTACAGGAAATGAAGAAAAGGATAATTTGATACTTAAGAAATAATTTAAGATTTTCTCTCTGGTGACTTTCTAAGGTAGGACCAGCCAAGAGGCACAGGCCACAAAAGCAGCAGAGCAGCAGGGACAAGGTCCTTCCTACATCCATCTGCACCCAGGAGGGACAGCTGATCCACAGCTCTCTGTGCATGGGTCTTACCAGAAGAGAACAGATGTCCCAGGAATACCAACATATGCTTACAGAAACACAGGAAGAACAATTTCCAGCCAGCGACAGCAAGAATATCTAACACCAGAGATTACCAGATGGCAAAAGGCAAATGCCAGAATCTTACCAACAGAAACCAAGACTACTTGGCTTTATCAGAACCCAGTACTTCCACCACAGCAAGTCCTGGATACCCCAACACACTGGAAAAGCAAGATTCAGATCCAAAATTATATCTTATGATGCTGATAGAGGAATTTAAGAAGGACATAAATAACTCCCTTAAAGAAATACAGAACAGAGGTAAACAGATACAAGACCTTAAAGAAGAAATACAAATATCCCTTAAAGAATTATAGGAGAACACGAGTAAACAAGTAGAAGCCCTTAAAGAGGAAACACAAAAATCCCTTACAGAATTACAGGAAAGCATAACCAAACAGGTGAAGGAATTGAACAAAACTATCCAGGATCTAAAAATGGAAGTAGAAACAATTAAGAAATCACAAAGAAAGACAACTCTGGAGATAGAAAACCAAGGAAAGAAGTCAGAAACCATACATGCAAGCATCACCAATAGAATACAAGAGACAGAAGAGAGAATCTCAGATGCAGAAGATATCATATAAAACATTGAACAACAGTGAAAGAAAGAACAAAATGCAAAAAGATCCTAACCTAAAACATCCAGGAAATCCAGGACACAATGAGAAGACCAAACCTAAGAATAATTGGTATAGAAGAGAGTGAAGACTTCCAAAATGAAAAACCAACAAATATCTTCAACAAAATTATAGAAGAAAACTTCCCTAACCAAAAGAAAAAGATGCCCATGAACATACAAGAGGCCTACAGAAATCCAAATAGTTTGGACCAGAAAAGAAATTCCTCCTGTCACATAATAATCAAAACACAAAATGCACAAAACAAAGAAAGAATATTAACAGCAGTGAGGGGAAAAGGTCAAGTAACACATAAAGGCAGACCTATCAGAATAACACCAAACTTCTCGCAAGAGATTATGAAAGCTAGAAGATCCTGGGCTGATGTCACATAAACCCTAAGAGAAGAAAAATGCCAGTCAAGGCTACTATACCCAGCAAAACTCTCAATGACCATAGATGGATAAACCAAGGAATTCCACGACAAAATCAAATTTACAAAATATTTTCTACAAATCCAGCCCTTCAAACAATAATAAATGGAAAACTCCAACACAAAGAGTGAAACTACATCTTAGAAAAGCATAAAGTAATCTTTCAATAAAACTAAAAATAAAAAAAAAAGATATCCATATGAACAGAATTCAAAATCTAACAACAAAAATAACAGGAAGAAATAATTACTTTTCTTAATATCTGTTGATATCAAGGGACTCAATTCCCCAATAAAAAGACATAGACTAAAAGACTGGTTATGTAAACAAGACCCAACATTTTGTTGCATACAAGAAACGCACCTCAGTAAAAAAGAAAGACTCTACCTCAGAGGAAAAGGCTTGAAAACAATTTTCCAAGCAAATGGTCCCAAAAACAAGCTGGAGTAGCCAATCTAATGTCGAACAAAATCGACTTTCACACTAAAGTGATCAGAAACATTAAGGAGGGACACTTCACACTCATTAAAGGTAAAATCTACCAAGACGAACTCTCAATTCTGAATCTCTATGTTCTAAATGCATGGGTACGTACATGCATAAAAGAAACTTTACTAAAGCTCAAAGAACACATTGCACTGCATATAATAATAGTGGGAGACTTCAATGCCCCACTCTCTGCAATGGAAAGAGCGTGGAAACAGAAACTAAACAGAGACACAGTGAAACTAACAGAAGTTATGAACCAAATGGATTTGACAGATTTCTACAGAACATTTCATCCTAAAACAAAAGAATACACCTTCTTCTCAGCACCTCAAGGTACCTTCTCCAAAATTGATCATGTAATCAGTCACAAAACAGGACTCAACAGGTAGAAGAAGATTGAAATAATTCCTTGCATCCTATCAGATCATGATGGACTAAAGCCAGTCCTCAATAAGAACATAAACAATAGAAAGCCCACATACATGTGGAAGCTTAAAAACACTCTACTCAATGATAACTTAGTCAAGGAAGAAAAAAGAAAGAAATTAAATACGTTTTAGATTTTAATCAAAATGAAGCCACAACATACCCAAATTTATGGGACACAATGAAAGCAGTCATAAGAGGAAAACTCATAACTCTGAGTGCCTCGGTAAAGAAACTGGAGAGAGCATATACCAGCAATTTGTCAGCACATATCAAAGCTCTAGAACAAAAAGAAGCAAATTTACCCAAGAGGATTAGACAACATGAAATAATCAAACTCAGGGCTGAAATCAACCAAGTGGAAACCAAACCAAACCAGGAGCTAGTTCTTTGAGAAAATCAACAAAATAGATAAACCCTTAGCCAGACTAACTAGAAGGCACAGAGACAGTATCCTAATTAACAAGATCAGAAATGAAAAGGGAGACTAACAACAGACACTGAGGAAATCCAAAAAATAAGAGCCTACTACAAAAGCCTATACTCAACAAAACTGGAAAACCTGGATGAAATGGACAGATACCAGATATCAAAGTTAAATCAAGATCAGATAAATGGTCAAAACAGTTCCATTTCCCCAAATGAAATAGGAACAGTCTCCGAACCAAAAAAAAAAAAAAAAAAAAAAAAAAAGCCTAGGACCAGATGGGTTTAGTGCAGAGGTTTATCACACCTTCAAAGAACTAATGATAATATTCCTCAAACTATTCCACAAAATATAAATAGAAGGTACTCTACCCAATTCATTCTATGAAGCCACAATTACTCTGATACTTAAACCACACAAATACTGAACAAAGAAAGAAAACTTCAGACCAATTTCCCTTATGAATATCAATGCAAAAATACTCAATAAAATACTTGCAAACCAAATCCAAGAACACATCAAACTGATCATCCATCATGATTCAGTAGGCTTCATCCCAGGGATACAGGGATGGTTAAATATATTGATATCCATCAACATAATCCACTATATAAACAAAGTCAAAGAAAAAAGCCATATGATCATCTTATTAGATGTCTAGGAAGCATTTGACAAAATCCAACACCCCTTCTTGATAAAAGTCTTGGAAAGATCAGGAATTCAAGGCCAATACCTAATCATAGTAAAAGCAATATACAGCAAACCAGTAGCCAACATCAAACTAAATGGAGAGAAACTTGAAACAGGGACTAGACAGGCTGCCCACTCTCTCTCTACCTATTCAATATTGTACTTGATGTCCTAACCAGAGCAATTAGACAACAAAAGGAGATCACAGGGATGCAATTTGGGAAGGAAGAAATCAAATTATCATTATTTGCAGGTAATATGATAGTATACATAAATGACATAAAAAATTCCACCAGAGAACTCCTAAACCTGATAAATAACTTCAGCAAAGTAGCTGGATATGAAATTAACTCAAGCAAGTCAGTGGCCTTCCTCTACACAAAGTATAAACAGGCTGAGAAAGAAATTATAGAAACAACACCCTTCACAATAGTCACAAATAATATAAAGTAGCTTAGTGATGCTCTAACTAAGCAGGTAAAAGATCTGTATAAAAAGAACTTCAAGTCTCTGAAGAAGGAAATCAAAGAAGACCTCAGAAGATGGAAAGATCTCCCATGCTCATGGATTGGCAGCATTAATATAGTAGAAATGGCCATCTTACCAAACGCAATCTGCAGATTAAATGCAATCTCCATCAAAATTCCAAGTCAAGTCTTCATAGAGTTGGAAAGAGCAATTTGGAAATTCATCTGGAATAGCAAAAAAACCTAGGATAGCAAAAACTGTTCTCAACAATAAAAGAATTTCTAGTGGAATCACCCTGTCTCGAAAAGCTGAGAAACTCCACCATGTTTTGGGGACTATAAAACCATATATGCAAGTGTGTCAGCTTAAATATGTTTAGGAAATTTGGATGGAGGCTCTGAGGTGCCAAGTATTTTTTTTTTTTTTTTTTTACAAAACTGCAAACTCTACAAGGAGAAAGTAGAGACTAAGGTATATTTTAGAAAGCTTTCGTGAACACTAGAACATATTCACCTAAACATACATGATTCCTTCAGTATTAGCTGAAAATTGTATCAATAGAATCATTTAAGAGATTTGCTATCAGTGATTATCTAAGCTAACTTAATTAACTTAACTAAGATTAACTTTACACATTCTATGTGGCCAATTGTTTACTGTTATAGCTGGTGGTTTGACATGGCAGATTACAGCAAATAAATGAAATTGACCAAAGTCTCCCATAATAGCCACCATACTTGAGAATATCAGACCATTTATACTCTGTAGGTTAAGAAGAGTTAGTGTAGTGGGCAGTGGTGGCACATGCCTTTAATCTCAGCACTTGGGAGGCAGAGGCAGGTGGATTTCTGAGTTCAAGGTCAGCCTGGTCTACAGAGTGAGTTCCAGGAGAGCCAGGGCAACACAGAGAAACCCAGTCTCTTAAAAGAAAAAAAAAAAAGAGTCAGTGTACATTTACAAGGGCAAGTTCCAAGTGGTTGGCTAGCTGTGTGTGAACAAACCTTGCTTTTCCATAAAGGCACATAAACAAATAACAATAGGCAATTTAAGAAATAAAGCAGAATTAAACTCACTTCTATCTGCCTCACCTGGGAAGAACATGGAAACAACAACTACATGGCTCTTTTTCCTTTTTGAAGAAATTGAGATTACAAGACCTTTCTTGTCTCCTTGTACTTTTATTGCAAGCACTCAGAATTCTCCTCACAGGGCTCCATTCTTGCATCATGTTCTGATATCTTCCCCATTTTTATATTTAATTGCAGGACATCCAGAGTGATTTTAATTTGAGATGTTGTAGGTAGAATCTTTGTCATTAGGTGCATTGTCTCATATAAACAAATAATTTATAAACATAATAAATATTATGTGTAATACTCTGCCACTAAAATAGGAATCTAGATTATGTCTATTGCAATTGGTTGTATCATTATATTGATTACAGAAATCTAGAGAATATCTTGATAAGAAAAACATATGGTTAGTAGTTCTGGTATCATGTTAGAATGTTAAACCCTTTCATAGGAAGAGAAATGTTATGATGTCCTATGCAAGTAGGAAGTAAAAATATGTCGTGATAATGTATGCTTATTTCTGTCTGAAAACCAGGGAAGGGTACAGCATGCAGAAGTATGAGTAGAAGTGTGCTGGAAATAAGAACACAACATAAACAGAATCTGAAACAATATTAAGGATTTATGAATTAACCATAATAGATTATTCTAAACAACCAATTCTACATGTTGGGCTGAGGAAAATGAAGTTTTAATATATTGCTGAATATGTAAACCATGAATCTGTCCTATGCTCTTAAATGAGCCATCAATAAAATAAATATATGTCTGTGAAATAGGAAAATGTTGGACCAATTCTGTAATCAGAAAATCAGTTCCTATGAGAAAATTGCATAGCTTGCCAACTGGATAATTATTTCCTATCCTTCCATAGTAATCTGCAAATGAAATGGAAAAATCCACAGAGTTTTGAAATGCTCTTAAAAACTAATTTTTTTCTTAAGGGTAATATAATATATAACCACATATATATGTATATATATATATATATATATATATATATATATGTATGTATATGCACATATATATGTGCATATATATATACGTATATGTATATATATGTTTACCATGCTCCAACTTTGTTATTTCTTCTCTCCTACCATAATTGCAGTTTCTCCTCTCTGTATTCATCCCAGCATCCTCCCCACCTCCTTTATTTCCCAGATTCACTACTTCTGTATCCCCTCAGAAAAAAAAGCAGGTGTTCCAGGGATAACAACTGAACAAAGCTGAAAGCGTTACAGTAAGAGTAGGAAGGAACCTTCTTATTAGGGATGGACAAGCTATCCCAGTTGGACAAACTGTCCCAAGAGCAAGCAAGCCACTTCCAGCTTTAAAACTCTTCACCTACAATCTTTTCTGACTCACCTATGTGCTGGTATAATGGAAGCACAGAACTGGTAGGAGTGACTAACCAATAACTAGTCTAATTTGATGTCCAAACCATGAGAGTGAACTCATGTCCAATACTAACTAGATAACCAAAAGCAGCATAAGAATGTATATCTTAGAGACTCAAGATAGAAAAAAAAATCATTTAATAAAATGATTCTCAACAATATTCTACTATACTCCTGGGTGGACCAGTGCCTAACCCTGTTGTCATCAGAGAAGCTTCTTCAGGCAGCTGATAAGAGCATATGCAGAGACTCATAGCCAAATATTAGCCTAAACTTCTGAAATTCAGGGCAGCACATTTTATGATAAGCCAATGTCTGGCTATGATGGTTACTCTAGGATGAGGAGAGTACTTTTGGATTCCCTTTCTCAAGACTCCTTAGTCAGGGAAAATAACTGAAGAAATTGAAAGTCAATATTACACAGTCTTTGGGGAGATTTCCCATATAATTATGTGAAAATTGCTACTTGAAATATCTTAATTGCATCTGGACAGCCTTTGTGAGCAGTGCAGCTCTCTTCTTACTCTCCCTATGTTTTACCCTGTCCATCCCAGAACTCAAAACTATGATTCCTTTTATACTCATTATTTATGCACAATAAAATTAATAACTTTCCATTATAATGCTTCACAATGTTCACCTATAACCTTTCTTATGAGGAAGGAACTTGAACATCAATTATCCAGTTTTTAAATATTTCACATTTAATGACTTTTATTTGTATACTTATAAATTTATAAGTCACTATCCTTTTAATATGTCCATTGTCAGGTAGTTTTATAGACTCAAATCTCTAAAATATCACAATGTAAAACAATTATTTGATTTTTTTCACATATGAAATATAAGAAGTTTGCTACTGATTCCATGGCAATCTACAAATACACATTGCACAGTAACATAATTAGACTAAATACCTCTATCAAATTCTATCAAATATTTAAATATGAATTCATAGAAATCTCATAATTAATAGAAAAAACACTTGGTTCACTATAAGAGCCCAAGTTCTAGGTAAAAAATAAAAAGAAATTCATATACTGATAACCATTATAGTAAATATACAAATAGCTCCAAAATTATCAGATAACAATATCATTATATTGCTTGACAAATAAGAATTTAATTTATTCTAACAGAAAATGCTGATCTCATGTTAAAAAAAATCACTGTAATACAATTACTTTATGGACTACAAAAGAGAAAGACCACATATTTGTATCCCAATAACTATGGAAAAAATTCTGGCAAAATCTAATACCTTTTTTATAATTAAAACAATAGCAACAGTAACAAAACCCCTAAAATCTCTGTAATCTGAATGACTGGAATGTCAGCACTACAGAAATGTAATGAGGTTATTTAGTTGGCACAAAATTGGAGAAAAATTCTCAGATTCTCTGTTCCTTGCCTGCAGCAGTGTTGTAATTTATAGAAAAGATTAAACTCCAAGAAATATGCATGAATTAGCTTTAGCTGTGTGATAAGTTATTAGAACCACAAAGTCAACATTTTCTTGGGAAATAGTTTTTCCTGTTTTGTTCCTACATAAAGGAAACACGGGGACAAAAAATAGAGCAGAGACTGAAGGAAAGGCCGTCTAGAAACTGCTCCAATAAGGAATCTATCCCACCTTCAGATACCAAAACTTCACACTATTGCTAATGCCAAGAAGTGTTTCCAGAAATGGCTGGATATAAAATTAACTCAAACAAATCAGTAGCCTTCTCTATACTCAGAGGATAAACAGGCTGAGAAAGAAATTAGAGAAACAACACCCTTCACAGTAGTCACAAATAATATAAGATAGCTTAGTGTGACTCTAAACAAACAAATGAAAGATCTGTATGACAAGAACTTCAAGTTTCTGAAGAAAGAAATCTAAGAAGAACTCGGAAGATGGAAAGATTGCCCATGGCCATGGATTGGCAGGACTAATACAGTAAAAATGGCCATCTTGCCAAAAACAATCTACAGATTGAATGCAATCCCCACCAAAATTCCAACTCAATTCTTCACAGACTTAGAAAGAGCAACTTGCAAATACATCTGGAATAAGAAAAAACACAGGATAGCCAAAACTATTCTCAACAATAAAGGAACCTCTGGTAGAATCATCATCCTGGACCTTAAGCTGTACTACAGAGCAATTCATGGTATTGGTACAGTGACAGGCAGGTAGATCAATGGAATAGAATTGAAGACCCAGAAATGAACCCAGACACCTCTGGTCACTGGATCTTTGACAAAAAAGTTAAAACCATCCAGTGGAACACAGCATTTTCAACAAATGGTGCTGGTTTAACTGTCAGTTATTATGTAGAAGAATGTAAATTGATCCAGTCTGTACAAAACTCAAGTCCAAGTCGATGAAGGACTCTACATAAAACCAAATATACTGAATCCTATACAAGAGAGAGTGGGGAAGAGCCTCCAGCATATGGACACAGAGGAAAATTTTCTAGAGAGCAAGAATTGACAAATTACACATAAAATTGTAAAGTTTCTGTAAGTCAAAGGACCCTGTAAATAGGACAAAATGGCAACCAACAGATTGGGAAAAGATCTTTACCAGTCCTATATCAGATAGAGGACTAACATCCAATATATACAAAGAACTCAAGAAGTTAGACTCCAGAGAACCAAATAACCCTATTGAAAAATGGGGAAACAGAGCTAAATAGAGAATTTTTTAACTAAGGAAACTCAAATGTCTGAGAAACACCTAAAGAACTATTCAACATCCTTAGTCATCAGAGAAATGCAAATGATAACAACCCTGAGATTCTACATCATACCTATCAGAGTGGCTAAGATCAAAAATTGAGGTAACAGCAGATACTGGTGAGGATGTGGAGAAAGAGGAACACACCTCCATTGCTGGGGGGATTCCAAGCTAGTACAACCACTCTGGAAATCAGGCGGCAGTTCCTCAGAAAATTGGACATAGTACTACCTAAGGACCTAGCTATACCACTCCTGGGCATATACTCAGATAATGATCCAACATATAATAAGGATACATGCTCTGCTATGTTCATAGCAGTCATATTTATAATAACCAGAAGCTGGAACAACATAGATGTTCCTCAACAAAGGAATGGATACAGAAAATGCAGTATATTTACACAATGGCATACTACTCAGCTATTTAAAAACAATGATTTCATGAAATTGCATGGCAAATGGGTGGATCTAGAAAATATCATCCTGAGTGAGGTAACTCAGTCACAAAGTATGCACTCACTGATAAGCAGGTGTTAGTCAAAGAGTGTGGAATACCCATGATACAACTCACAGACCACATGAAGCTCAAGAGGAAAGAATACCAAAGAGTAGATGCTTCAGTCCTACTTAGAAGGGGGAATAAATAAGGGAAGTAGAGGATGAGTGAGACTTGGGAGGAAGAGAAGAAGGGGGGAGGTAGGGGAGGAGATGGAGGAGATGTACAGAGTGTCAGAAAATTGAACAGCGGTATGAAGCAATGGAGGATGGAGAACTGGGAGTAGCAACCAGAAAGTTCCAGATGCCAGGAAAGCAAGAGCCTCCCAGGACCCCACAGGGAAGACATTAGCTGAAACACTCTACAAGGGAAGGGAGAATCTGTCCAGACTATATCCAGAGTTTAGGCATAGCCCTCCACCTCCAGCGAGGGATGGGGCCACCTACCCATCTCCAAAATTTTAACCCAGAATTGCTCCTGTCTAAAGGAAATACAGGAACAACGAGTGGAGCAGAGACTGAAGGAAAGGCCACCCAGAGATTGCCCCACCTGGCGATCCATCACACATGCAGACACCAAAACCAGACACTATTGTGAATGCCAGGAAGTGCTTGCTGACAGGAGCCTGATACAGCTGTCTCCTGAGAGGCTCTGCAGGATCCTCACCAATACAGATGCAGATGCTGGCAGCCAACCATAGGAGTGAGCACAGGAATCCCAATGGGGCAATTAGGGAAAGGACTGAAGGAGCTGAAAGGGCCTTATCTGACATCAATGGGAGGGAAAGCCCTTGATCCTGTGAAGACTTAATGTCCCCATTGTAGAGGAATGCTACAGTGGTGAGGAGGTAGTTGGTAGGTGAGTGGGGGAGCACCCTCATAGAAGCAGAGTAAAGGGTAATGGGATAGGGTGTTTGCGGAGGGGAAACAGGGAAAGGGAACAGCATTTGAATTGTAAATAAAATAAAATAAAATAAAATAAAATAAAAAAGGCAAAAAAAATGAAAAAGAAAACACCATTTAATAAAAAGAAGAAGAAGAAGAGCTTGGTAACAGGAGCCTGGTACAGCTGGCCTCTGAGAGGCCCTGCCAGTACCTGACCAATACAGATGCAGATACTCACAGCCAACTGTAAGACTGAAATGAAAGACTAAGGGGAATAACTGAAGAAGATGAAGGGGATTGTAACCCCATAGGCAGAATAACAATATCAACTAAGCAGACCACCCAGAGCTCCCAGTGACTAAACCACCAACCAAAGGGAAAGATCCATTGCTCCAGCTACATATGCAAAAGAGGATGAACTTGTCTGGCATCAGCGGCAGGGGAGGCCCTTGTTCCTGTGGAGGTTGAGCGGTGAGGCTGGAGTGGATGTGTGGGTGGAGGAGCAAAAGAGGGGAATGGGATGGGGGGGTTTGTGGAGGGGGGAACTGGAAATGGGACAACATTTGAAATATATATATATATATATATATATATATATATATATATATATAT
>JADRCD010176955.1:0-20077 GCA_019843815.1 Montemys delectorum
ACACACACACACACACACACACACACACACACACACACACGCTGTATATAAACTTCCTGATCTCAGACGTGTTGTTATAACACAAAAAGAAGACAAGCATCAAGGGCTCCTACGGGTCACCTGTCCCATCAACTGCTGTCTCCAGGGCTCAGCGTTTGCTCTGACATTCTTGGCACATCTCCCTTGGGCAGCCTGCCCCAGCACACCTGTGGACTCAGGCTGACCTCACTCCCTCACTGCTGTCTCTACCTTACCTCCTCACACACCCTGCATGCTCTGCAGTGTTTGCTGTTTCTTTGTGTACTGTGTGTCTCTTCTGGGATGGGGCTTGTGGCTGATAGATCCATGTCAGGATATAAGGCAATGGCTTTCCTGGGACCTGGAGCTTCTTTCACTTTAGACTGTGTTTCCTGGACAGAGGGGTACCTGGGAACACGACTCTTAAGGCACAAGCTCCAAGCCTGCCCATATCTAGCCCGTCTTCCGGACAGCCAAGCAATCTTCTGTTGCCGCCAGGCTCCTGACCTTACTCATACTCAAGAAGATATTGATCTTTTTATAAGCTTCATAAGACCCCTGACACCCAATGCTCAGAGACAGTATAGTCCAGCAGGTAGGACTGGACATAGCTATAGATAAGAGCTTTGGAAAGAGCTGTGTGCCTCAGGCCAGAAAGCCCAACCCCTGTATGTGCTTGCAGTCTATATGTGTGCATGTTGTCCTGCAGAGAGGATTGCATTCTATGAACCTTCTAAGCCTGCCTGTTGACCTCACATGACGTCTTGGAGGTTATTTGCACACCAGTCCATACAAATCAACCCCGTTCTTGGTAATGGTTAAATAACAGGCCATTATGGATGTGTTATGAATTGTTTAACACTTATGGTTGAATAATCAGGACATCTAGATTGCTTGTCACTTCCCAGTATATCCTGCTGGTTCACTGTTTGCCCACATGCAAAGAGAGCTACAGGATCGGTTAGCAGCATGGAAATTGCTGGGATTAACTGCTTTGGGAGGGGGGGGGTCTCTGTCTTCCCTCTTGTCTTTCTCTCCCCTCTCCACTGTCCCTCTCTGTGGATTTTACTAAAGCATAGCATGGTTACAGGAAAACACAAATGATATGCACAGCTCAGTGAGTCTTCAAAGAATGAACTCACTGTTCCACCAACAGCCAGAAAAAGAAACAGTATTCCCAGAAGCTGGAAGCCCCTGAGTTTCCTCAAACCACCATTTCATCCTTCCTCACCCCATGACCAGCATAATCCTTTTAAAAAAAAAAAAGGATTTATTTTATGTGTATGAGTACACTGTAGCTGTACAGCAGCCATGAACCATCATGTGGCTGCTGGGAATTGAACTCAGGACCTCTGCTTGGTCAGGCCCCACTCGTTCCGCCCAACTTGCTCCGGCGTAATACACTGTAGCTGTCTTCAGAAGCACCAGAAGAGGGCGTCAGATCTCATCACGTATGGTTGTGAGCCACCATGTGGTTGCTGGGATCCGAACTCAGGACCTTTGGAAGACCAGTCAGTGTTCTTACCCACTGAGCCATCTCGCCAGCCCCAGCATAATCCTTATTATGGCCTCTATGAGCATTGATTTTGTCCGTGTGTGTGCGCGTGTGTGTGTGTGTGTGTGTGTGTGTGTGTGTGTGTGTGTGTGTTTTGAAACTTTTACAAAGAGAATTTACAGCATGTGAAATTTGGGGTCTGGCTTCCTTCACTTGATATGCTGCTACATAGAGTTGGGTTTTGTATGTGTATGTATGTGGATTTATTTGTAGATGTTTGTGGGTGTGCATGCATCAGTGTGCATGCATTGGAGACTGGATGTCAACTTGGGGTGTTGTGCCTCAAGAGCCATCTGCCTTGTCTTTGGAGACAAGTTCTCTCACTGGGACCTGGGACTGGACAATTAGATGAGGTTGACTAGCCAGCAAGCCCCCAGGAATGGCCTTTTCTTTAGTGCTGGGACTACAAGTGTGTGTTGGCTTTTTACTGGGCAGCAAAACTGTTCTGACTCAGCTGTCTTCCCAGGTCCTGTGTTTATTTCATCTAGAAATCCTTATTGCCATAGTGTAGACCTTAGGATTGTTTCCAGTCTGATGTTATTAGGAATAAAAACTAAAAATTTTTGCTATAAAAATCCTGATACATGTGCATGCATTTTTCTTTTCTTTTCCTTTTGAGACAGGGCCTTGCTATATAATCTGAGCTAGTTTTGATGTCTGCCTCTAACCTTTCCCCCTATCATTGACAAGCCACCTTGATTCTCAATGGTTGTGGAAGGAGGTTTGAATTGCTAGAGTAGAAACTTGAGCACATTTATGCAGTAGGGAAGGAGTCTAGGAAGCAAAGGAAATGATGTAGACATGACCAGCCCTTGGTGGGATTTGGTAGAAGCTAGTAATAGGGAGCTGGTCCTGGGCAGGAGGAAGGGCCTGCTTCATAGGGGGTACCGTGGGACCACGGATGCCAGAAAGAAGGTGGCTGGAGCTACAGGAGGGTGGAACAGAGAGAGTGGGGTATTCCTTGGGCTTCCAAATTATCTACAAAGATCAGCCACCTACCGGGGAGAGGTGTCCTGGTAAGATCCACATTTGATTAGATGAGAAAGGGTGGAAACCAACCACAGACAGGGAAAGGTAGCAAGACTGGCTTTCCCCTCCACCGAGAACCCAGTGAGGATGTTCAAGCAACCAAACTGGACACAATGGGTTTGACATAACAAACTCGGTTCTTCTGGGTCCTGGTGTTACCAGTGCTGGGTCACCTTGAGTGAGTTCTGGTCTGAGAACTAGAGTTGGATTAGCCTTAGGTTTCTTTCTTTGTTGTTTGTTTGTTTGGCTTGGTTTTTTTTGTTTGTTTGTTTTTTGTTTTTGTTTTTTCAGAATAGTCCCACTGTGTAGTCCTGGCTCTCCTGGAACTCACTACGTAGATTAGACTGGCCTTGAACTCCTCACATAGATTTTTTTGTTTGTTTTATTTTATTTTATTTATTTTATTTTATGTGTATAAGTATACTATAGCTGTACAGATGGCCATGAGCCATCATGTGTGTGGCTGCTGTTGATCTCTCTGCCAGCCCTGCTCGATCCGGCTCCACTCCCTCCAGCGAGATTTACTGTAGCTGTCTTCAGATGCTCCAGAAGAGGGCGTCCGATCTCATTACGGGTAGTTGTGAGCCACCATGTGGTTGCTGGGATCTGAACTCAGGACCTTTGGAAGAGTAGTCAGTGCTCTTACCTGCTGAGCCATCTCACCAGCCCTTTTTTTTTTGTTTTTTTGAGACAGGGTTTCTCTGTATAGCCCTGGCTGTCCTAGAACTCACTCTGTAGACCAGGCTGGCCACCAACTCAGAAATCTGCCTGCCTCTACCTCCCAGGTGCTGGGATTAAAGGTGTGCACCACCACTGCAAGGCTCACATAGATCTTCTGGTCTCTGCTATCTAAATTCTGGGATTAAAGGTATGTGCAACTACACCCGGCCTTTGCCTTGGGTTTTGCCATAGCTTTGAACTATGGTCAAATTGTTAATGTTCATGATTTTGTCATAAATAGGCAAAAATAAGGACAGAGACCGAGTTTTTCATCCCATACTATGGAACTTTCAGTTTTTAATTTTTTTTTTCAAATTATGCTTGGTTTGAACAGGTCCCTCAAAGTTCATGTGTTGGAAGTTTGATCTTTGGTGGTATTAAAAGGAGGACCTTTACAAGTGGTTCAGTGACAAGAGCTCCCCCTCTCCCGGAATGGGGTAAGGCTGTGACTTCCTTATACAATGGTAGACTCAATCCCATCTTGCTTCCTTTGTTGCTCTCTTTGCCCTTCTGTCATGGGTGATATGGCAAGTCCATTCCCAGACACTGACCTCTCTATCTTAGACCACACAGACTCCAAGACCACAAGTCGGCAAATACTGTAGGCTCATTATAAACCGCCTCACCTGTGGTACTGTGTCGCAGTGGCACAAAATGCAATAAAACATAAAGTATATTAGGAATGATCACTTATTCTGAGAGTAAATCTTTCCATTTTTCCCTACTTAAATGCCTTATTTTCTGGGGCAAGGTGGAAGTCACAGATGGCATATGACATTCAGACCTGGGAAAGAAAAGATTAGCCACTCTTGACAGCTCCCAAATCCATTCTGAAATCTTGTGGTTAGAGTAAGGAAACCTGGGAGTCTTTGACTTAGGTGTGCTCAGAGGAGATGTGATGACCCAGAGATCTACCAGGGTCAGTCTCTGGTTTCCTGTAAACTTGGAGGAAGTGGGGCTGACAGCTGAGAGGTAAGGACCCCCAGGAGGTCACCTGTGAGTCACCCAGTGACCCCTCTCCAGATCCTAGCCCTGCCAGCCCAGGCCTCTACAGCTCTTGCATATTCCAGCCTTTGACCAGAATCCAACCATGAAACCAACCTTGGTCAAAGTTATTAGCATTGTTCTCCCTGCCTTCGCCTGCTCAGCTGAGAACTAGAGAGGGGAGGGGCTGTTGGGACAGGCCTGGGCCTACCCAATCTTCCTGCTAGTCTGTTTCTTTTTGGGTGCAGCTCACCAGGTCAGAAGCAGCAGAAAGACCAGAATGCAGAGGGAACGGATTATACGGCTTGCTTTCTAATTGGCTGAACACCTTGTCAGTGGTGACTGCTTGGGGGTGAATGTTTCCTGCTAACAGCTCCAGGCTCCTGGCTCCTCCCCTGGAGGCCCTGGGGATGGAAGATAGAGGTTCATAGAGGTAGTTAAGACATTTGCTATCCAGGTCAGCCCACTTGTTTGCAAATGGGGAAATTGAGGTCTAGTGGTCTCCAGAGAGAAATCACAAGGATGTCTGATGTATCTGATGATGCAAAGGAGGTTCAAACAGCAGAAGTAGGCCAGTGTTGTGTGGATGCCGGTGGATGCTGGTGGATGCTGGTGTGCTGCCCCCCCTCGCCCCCATCCCCCGTTTCAGCTGCATGCTACACGTGAAGAAACTGAGGCACAGAGGAATTAAAAACACCACCACTGGGCTGGAGAGATGGCTCAGAAGTTAAAAGCACTGACTGGTCTTCCAGAGGTTCTGAGTTCAAATCCCAGCCACCACATGGTGGCTCACAACCATCTATAATGGGATCTGACGCCCTCTTCTGGTGTGTCTGAAGACGGCTACAGGGTACTTACATATAATAAATAAATCTTTGGGCCAGAGTGAGCAGGGCCAGAGCCAGTGTGGCTGGATAGAGTGAGCAGAGGTCCTGAGTTCAATTCCCAGCAACCATATGATGGCTCACAACCATCTGTACAGCTACAGTGTACTCATATACATAAAATAAATAAATCTTGAGAGAGAGAGAGAGAGAGAGAGAGAGAGAGAGAGAGAGAGAGAGAGACAGACAGACAGACAGACAGACAGACAGACATTGTATCTGTCTGACAGGTACTTGGACAGATAGTCTCCTGGAGACTTCTCTGAGAGATCATGCATATAGCGGGGAAGGAGAGGGATCTGGGGACAATGAGAATTAAAACTCATTCTCTGTCCTGCGGCTGCTCACCTTTAGGAAGGAGAGACTAACCCACAAACAAGACACACCATCCACCAAGGGCAGCAGAGGGGACTTGACCAGTCAGTCCCCAGAGAAGTTGCTCGGAGGTTTCTCTATGGTGCTCGTTTGACCTGGGTGTCAAGGGACAGGCAGGGCTACCCAGGGGATAGAGGTGGATTTTTGCTACTATTAACATACCTCCCTGTCGGTGGCATTTTCAACGCTTAGCAAGAGACTTCCTCACACAGTGTGAGCTCAGTGCATCAGTGTGAGCCAGGACGGGACCTATGACCCTGTGCAGAGAAGATATGGTAGAACCCAGGTCCACTTTGAACCTTAGTAGGCCTGGAGTAGAGCCTGAAACCCTGCATCTCACCATTTCCAAAGCTGTTGAGGCTCTGAGCCAGAGGTCATCATGGGGACAGCTGATTTTGCAGAGAGAGAAAGGGAGACCTAGCAGCTGGAAGTAGCTGGTCCCTGTTGCCTAGTGACTTCAAGTCCAACAGCTAGATACCTCTCCACCCATACTACCCTGCCACCTCTTAGACATAATTCTCCAAGGCTGTTGTCCACCAAACAGATAAAAGGCTTGAAAAGCTGTGTAGCCTTGGGCAGCTGCATAAGCCACCTCCTGACCCACAAGGGCCACCATCCAAGTGTCTCGTGGCTGCCTGGCCTGTCTGCCCAGGCAACAGGCTACAATTAGGTGTGCTGCCAAACAGGCTTCCCTAATGACCTAGTGCAGTGCTGGCACCAGCCCAGACAGGGCAGCAGGACGGGCCGGGAAGGGAGCACCAGGCATTGGTGGCATAGAAGCATCGCACAGGCTGCCTTTGTGTGTGTCCCTGTGGGGACCTGAGTGGAAATCTGTTAGAACGCCCGACTCTTTTCCCACATCCTGGAAAGTGCTAGGTCTCTGCTTAAGCACTGTGGTCCCTCTGTACCACACAGCCTTCAGAAGTGATGGCTGCAAGCCAGCCATCCTCCTCGTTCAGCATAAAATGATTTTTAGTCACTTACAGTTAATTCTCAGTCGAAGGCAGAGTAGCCTCAACTCAGAGCACACTGCGGGCAGGCAGGCTCTCCTTCCCTGGAACCAGGTAACTCCTTGTCAACCACAGTGACAATTGTACCCCATGACTAGAAGCCTCTCCCCTCTTCCCCATGAGGCTCCTTACCCCAGCACAGGTTGGAGCTCATTCTGCCCCTCTTCACTATGAGGTTAGTTTTTTACTACTACTACTACTACTACTACTACTACTACTACTACTACTACTACTATTATTATTGTTTTGGTTTTTTTCGAGACAGAGTTTCTCTGTGTAGCCCTGAAACTCACTTTGTAGACCAGGCTGGCCTCGAACTCAGAAATCCGCCTGTCTCTGCCCCCTAAGTGTTGGGATTAAAGGCATGTGCCACCACTGCCTGGCAAGGTTAGTTTATTTTGATGACCACATCCTACCTGTCTGTCTCCATCCCATATTAGGATTGTTACCTCCAAATTTATGATGAGACTTATGTTGATATGCATGTGATACTTACTACATGCTGCTTCCCTTGGTACCAAACACTTAAGCTGTCTCTTTCTTTATGTCCATCCGCTCTTCATCCAGCTAGTTCCCACTGGAAGCCTAGAAGTTTAGTCAGCCACTGGGCTGGAAGCAGGAGCAAGACAGAGATGGCTCAGTTCCCCCATGACCTTGCTTGACCTCCCTATGGCTGTTTATTCACCTATTAAATGGAGATGAATCTACTTGCTGGAATGTCATGGGATTAAATGAAATCAAGCTTAGCTAAAGATTTGGCCAAGGTGTCTGCCATGTAATGACTGATAGATAGGCAGCTGGAAAGCAGCAGCATCTTCGTGACAAGGAAGAACACTGCTGCCATCTTGACATGTGGGATGGCACGCAGAGTCCTCAGCCACTCAGTCCCCGTGTGGTGGGAATGTTCTTTGGCTTAGGGGAAGATTTAGGGGTGGCCCCTCTGCTGAATGGTGGAAATGTTCTTTGGCATAGGGGAAGATTTAGGGGTGGCCCCTCTGCTGAAAGGCAAGGAGGGGGCACCTTCTCATAATCTCCCTGCGGCTGAGGACATGACTGCTCCATGAACCCAAGATGTTTTGGAAGTAATTCAAGGCTACTGAGAGCTGTGCATGCAAGGATCAAAGAAACAAACCTCATGCACCTGGGCATGGGGGAAAAATATTTACTGTTATATAATATAATAATAATATATACTGTTGTAAAAGATTTCTTGCATTAAAGTTTATTGCCATTGCCAGCAGAGCGGTGGTCCACTTGCTCTCATTCAGTTGCCCTCTCTACTTGTCAGCTGGTTCCGACACCCCGGGTTCTGTATTGTGGACTCATCAACCTCAGGTGGAAAATATACACAAAAAAGGAGGTTGGGATTAGGGAGATGGCTCAACTGTTAAAAGCACACACAGGCTCACAACCATCAGTAATTCTAGTCCCAAGGAATATGACATACTGTCTTTTGGCCTCTGTGGGCACTGCATGCATGTGGTACACAGACATACACATAGTCAGAACACACACACACACACACACACACACACACACATACACACACATACACATTTTACGTTTTAAAAATGGAGGTGATAAAGAGCTGCACAAGTCTTTTCTTGTCATTATTTCCTAAGCAGTACAGTGGGGCAGTTACTGACAGAGGCCTTTCATTGCATTAGGGATCGTAAATCATCTGGACGGTGCATTTTTTTTAAAAGAGTATATTTGTGTTTACGGTTCTAGAGGTTTACAGACCATAACAGCATGGCAGTAGGCATGATGATTGGAGCAGGGAACCAGAGCTGAGACCTCATATCTTAATTGATGAACCATTAAGCAAAGAGATTGAACTGGAAATGGCACAAGGTTTTGTTTGTTTTTATTTTTATTTTTATTTTTATTTTTATTTTATGTGGGTACACCATTGCTGTCCTCAGACACACCAGAAGAAGGAGTTGGATCTCATTACATATCGTTGTGAGCCACCATGTGGTTGCTGGGAATTGAACTCAGGACCTCTGTAAGAGCAGCCAGGGCTCTTACCGCTGAGCCATCTCTTCAGCCCTGGACAGTGTATTTTAAGTTGATGGTTGGTGCACAGCTTATGTGCCAGTGATTGTAAGGGTCGGGGATGTAACTCAGTGTTTGAAAGGTTGCTATTACATATACACGACCCTAGGTTTGATACCTAGCAGGGGGTGGGGAGCAAATGTGTCATTTTGCATCAGGGATACGATGTAAAATTTTGGTTTTGATTTCCTCAGAGTATCAGAACCAGTCCTCTACAATGAGGTAATTTAGCTCCTTGTAGGGAAGAGATTCAGTGAGGGTTGTGAAAGGGAGATTAGGAACACATAAAATAGGGAAATGGGAGAGAAGGACAATATGTGACACTTAGTGATGATCTTGTCAGGGAAAGACCTTCTGTCCTCCTCCTTCCTTCCTTTCTTTTTTTTTTTTTTTTTTTAAAGATTTATTTATTATTACATCTAAGTACACTGTAGCTGTCTTCAGACACACCAGCAGAGAGCTTCAGATCTCATTACGGATGGTCGTGAGCCACCATGTGGTTGCTGGGATTTGAACTCAGGACCTTCAGGAGAGCAGTTAGTGCTCTTAACTGCTGAGCCATCTCTCCAGCCCCTCTTTCTTGGGAGTATATTTCAGACCCATGGATGGGAAGGCAGAAACCTAGCAGATGCCATTTTTCACAAGTGATAGGGGCTATCCTCAGTGACAGCCTGTATCAGTGTGGCAAAGCGATATGCAGAATCCTACTCTGCAAGAATTACCACATAACATCGAGAGGAGAGATGATACCAAAAGCTTCACCCAGGCTCTCCCAAAGGGCTATGGCTATGAAACCCTAAAAGGACTGAAGAAGTCTCTCAGATGGGAGGTGGCCTGCTAGGAGACACACTGGGGTCCTGCACTGGCTCTGGAAATGGAAAGAGCAAAAGTGGAGAATTGGTGACATCTGTGGCTGGCTTGATTGTACTGTGACAAATGTGTACGGTCTCATAAGATGTCAACTTTGGGACAGGGCTGTGTGGAAGAACGAGGGACTGAACTCTGCTTGCAGCTTTGCAGTGAATCTACAATTGTTGCTAAATCAAAAGGCTTTGGCTGGGTGGTGGTGGCACACGCCTTTAATCCCAGCGCTTGGGAGGCAGAGACAGGTGGATTTCTGAGTTCAAGGCCAGCCTGGTCTACAGAGTGAGTTCTAGGCAGCCAGGGCTATACAGAGAAACCCTGTCTTGGGGGGGGGGGAAGGCTTTATTGTTGCTTTTGTTTGTTTTGAAAATAATTTGTAGTGCTCTGGGAATGTAGTTTAGTGCAGAGTGGTCAAGGCCCTGTACTAACGATATTAAGAACAATAATACATTGTAAGAGATGAATCAAAACACATTATCCAGGTCGCTGTGTGTGCGTATGTGTGGGTGAATGCACACCCAAATGTAATATGTGCATGTGTGAATGTGAGTGTGAAAGTGTCTCCATGGCAAGTTGGTCCCAAGGAGTAGTCATGGAGAGAACTCATGGGTGTGACTGGATCTGGGTACTTAAAGGGACATTGTAGGTTACAGGCAGCTGGGGCCTTGCACAGGAAAGATTCTGGAAGACTGTATTGGGAAGTGTCTTAGTTCAAGTTTCTATTGCTATGAAGAGACACCATGACCAAGGCAACTCTTATAAGGACAATATTTAATTGGGGCTGGCATACAGGCACTGAGGTTCAGTCCGTTATCATCATGGCGCAATGCATGGCAGTGTCCAGGCAGGCATGGCACAGGAGGAGCTGAGAGTTCTACATCTTCATCTGAAGGCCACTAGGAGAAGAATGACTTCCAGGAAGCTAGGAGGAGGATGACACACTTCCTCCAACAAAGCCACACCTACTCCAACAAGGCCACACCTCCTAATAGTGCCACTTCCTGGACCGAGCATATTCAAACCATAGGAAGCATGGATTCCCAGTTAAGGAAACTGCCTGCCTGCTTTACTTTCAGAGTCTGAAAGCATATTACAGGCATACCTTCATATCTGTAGGTTCTAGATGCTATGTAAATCCAACCAATCACAGATAAAAACATTTAGTAAAATAAAAAGGTAGGCCTATGATGAACACACACAGAGATTTTTTTTCTCTTGTCCTTTATTCCCTAAACAATATGTTAGCAATTATCACATAGGATTTGTCCTAGTCAGGGTCACTACTGCTGTCATGAAACACCATGACCAAAAGCAAGTTAGGGAGGAAGGAAAGGGTTTCTTTGGCTCACACTTCCACATCACAGTCTATCACTGAATGAAGTCAGGATAGAAACCCAAGCAAGGCAGGAACCTGGAGGCAGGAGCTGATGCAGAGGCCATGGAGGGGGGCTGCTGACTGGCTTGCTTCCCATGGTTTGCTCCGCCTGCTTTCTCATGGAACCCAGGGCCACCAGCCCGGGGATGGCACCACCCATCATCAATCACTAATTAAGAAAATGCCCTACAGCCAGAGGCGTTTTCTCGATTGAGGTTTCCTCCTTTCAGATGATTGTAGCTTTTGTCAAATTGACATAAAACTAGCCAGCACAGAATTCATGATCCATTAGGAATATAAACCATCTAGAGACAATGTGAAGCACATGGAAGTCTGTGTATGGTTCTATGCCAACACTATACCATTCTAATGTGAGAGCCGTGAGGATCCATGGACTTGGGTTTACTGAGGGTCCTGTAGCCAATGCCCCAGGGAAAACAAAGAAACAACTATTTTACCAGCAACACGGTCCAGCAGGCTTGGGAAGGCTCTCCACTCTGCAAAGTTGGCTCTCAGATCTGTCACTAGCTGTTACTCAGAAGCCCCGAGGCTGTCACTCAGCCAGTGTGCTCTCCAGTCTAGTACTTAGACCAGCTCAGCAAATAAGGGGAGCACACTGCTCTTGAGCTCTCTGAGTTGGCAGCCCAAAGGCTGGCCAAGGGCCCAGGAGAGGGAGTCCTCTCCACACACCTCTTCTTCAGGATGAACCCTGGCTTAGCTTGGTGGCAGCAGCAAAGGCCCTTGGTGCGCTCTGGCATTGGGTGGAAGCCTGGAACAAACTCAGGAGTTAAGCTTGGTGATACTGGAGGCCCACCATCTGCTGTACATGATCCCCTATATTAGGAGGGAACACTGGAGTCAGGCTGACTCTGATCCCAAGGAGAACCTCTGATCCCAGCTGTCTGCTCTGTGCCTGGCCCTCAGACCCACAGAGTAAGTGAGTGACAAGCCCAGCGTGGCTGGACTGTGATGCTGAGCCCCACCCTGAGGAGATCATCATCCCCAAAGGTTCAAAGGAAGAAGGAGAGCATGAGTAGTCCAGCTAACCCTCTAGGCACTGGGATCCTGGGACCTGCACAGGACCCACGTCTTCTTGGATAGTGTCAGAGCAACGCTGAGAGCAGGTACTTAACACCAAATGTTGAGTTCTCCATGAACTCCTGGGGTTATGGGAGGAGCTTTGGAGCCACACAAGACTGGACCATTAGCCTGTGTCTTCACCATTGTCAGCACCCCAGACCTTTGAGGTGATCATGTGGGAGCAGCAGACTAGAAGGTTATGTCTCTAATGTACCTAAAAAGGCACCAGGGATGAGCCCTAGAACAAGGGCAGCAGGAACGGGCAAAGGCATGAAGAGGACGGGCAGGGCTTGAGGAAGCCCTAGGGCCAGTAGGCAATGGGGCAGGTATAGGGTAATCAGTTCCTGCCCCTGAAGCTGCCAAGTAGAAACACACTTAACTGTGGCTTTTTGGTTCCTCCAGGCCAGACCTACACTAGCAATGCAGTGTGCTCCAGAGTGAGGTGAATAGGGGAGCCATGTGGCTGATGATGTCTCTGGCCAGCTGACCTTGGTCCGAGTGGAATCATCTGATGGAGAGGGGGTAGAAGAGGAGAGGTACTTACCTGAGCCATTTCACTGCCAGTAAAGAAAGGGCTTGGAAGCCCTGGCCTCTGCCTCTTGCCCCTCCTAGCCTACCAGGTGAGTGGGCTACACCATCATGTACTGTCAACGGGTTTGAGGATAGGAATTTGAGTCCCCCATGTAGATCTTTAATCAGCATCAGCAATTCCAGCACTTAGGGAACAGATACAGGAGGATTTCACAAATTCCAGGATAGCCTGGTGTACTGGCTAGTTTTGTGTGTCAACTTGACACAGGCTGCAGTTATCACAGAGAAGGGAGCTTCAGTTGGGGAAGTGCCTCCATGAGATCCAGCTGTGGGGCATTTTCTCAATTAGTGATCAAGGGGGTAGGGCTCCTTGTGGGTGGTGCCATCCCTGGGCTGGAAGTCTTGGGTTCTATAAGAGAGCAGGCTGAGCAAGCCAGGGGAAGCAAGCCAGTAAGGAACATCCCTCCATGGCCTCTGCGTCAGCTCTTGCTTCCTGACCTGCTTGAGTTCTAGTCCTGACTTCCTCTGCTGATCAACAGCCATGTGGAAGTAAGCTGAATAAACCCTTTCCTCCACAACTGGCTTCATGGTCATGATGTTTGTGCAGGAATAGAAACCCTGACTAAGACACCTGGATAAAAAAAAATAACCTGGATAGAATGGCACATTTCTTTAATATCAGCACTCAAGAGGCAGAGGCAGGAGGATCACTGCATGCTCAAGACTTGCTTACAAGCTGACTGATCTACAGAGAGTTCCAGACCAGCAAGACTACAGAGCGAGAGACTCCATTTCAACACCCAGTCCCACCCCACCTCAACCCCTCAAATCCTTCAAGGACTTTATTGTTGACACAATTGGAAATGTAGTTGAGTCACTGAATAAAATAATTTAAATGATTACAGAAAATAAAAGCAGTTTGTCCTCTTAATAGAAAACAGAAATATACAAAATTGCATTAAAAGAAAGAAGTTACGCTCTACCCTAACTGCTGACTCTAACTTCTTCATGTATTAGGTATTCATACATTTATTATATTGTTGAAACTAATTTGCTGATGTTTGTTAAATATTCTGCCAATGTTAAAAAAGAAAATTCTGGGTGCCGGGGGGTGGTGGTGGTAATATTTAAGTTTCACCTTCATTTAGAAAGTAGAAAAGAGGTTGCTTTTTAACTCATTATATGAGTACAGCATTGCCCCTCTACAAGAAACAAACATACAAGAAACCCTTGACCTTTTTTTTGTTGTTGTTGTTTTGTTTTTTGTTTTTGTTTTTGTTTTTTTGAGACAGAGTTTCTCTGTGTAGCCCTGGCTGTCCTGGAACTCACTGTGTAGACCAGGATGGCCTCGAACTCAGAAATCCGCCTGCCTCTGCCTCCCAAGTGCTGGGATTAAAGGCGTGCGCCACCACCGCCCAGCTAATATTGCCACTTCTTAACGCATCTGAGCACAGGCACAGCTGTCCAACCCCTCTCTCAGCTTCATTTGTATGGTCTTGATAATTTTATCTTTCTAGGAATTTCTCTGTCTCAGCTAAGTTGCCTGATTTGTTTGGAATAAAGTTTTTCAGGAGAGTCCCTTATTCCTCTTGCTTTTCTTGGCCAGGCTTGGTATAGGTATGCTTCATCTATTCAGACTAAGCAGATTAGTTTCATTATTTTCTTACTCAGATACTATAGGAGGGCGTTAAGGATCAAAGGAAGCCACTGTGTTGGTAACAACATAAATCTGTTATTTTCAAATATCTCCATACAGGATATACAATCTGTAACTACAGTGGAACGAAATTTAATGTCTACAGTGGAATGAAGCCTATGATGTCTCCAAATACGTGAAGTTAAATCAGACAGCGAAGATTTCAAAATCTGGGTGATCGTCGTGCATGCCTTTAATCCCAGCACTCTCTAACTTCTTGAATGGAGCCTCCCTTTTCTGTCCCAAGAGTCCTAGTCAGTCCAAGGTGAGGCCAAAAGCCACCACGAAAGGGGCAGCAGGAACGGGCAAAGGCATGAAGAGGACGGACAGGGCTTGAGGAAGCCCTAGGGCCAGTAGGCAATGGGGCAGGTATAGGGTAATCAGTTCCTGCCCCTGAAGCTGCCAGGTAGAAACACACTGAGGAAGACCTGAGCCCCTGAGTACTGCTCTGGGATCCCACCCTCACAGCCCCCACTCCCACAGCCTCTGCTCCTGAAGTCACAGCATAGGGATCAGGGCTTCACCTCACAAGTAGCACAGGTACCAGGTCCATGTTCCACTGGGACAGACCGCAGGTGCCAGGTGTTTTACTTGTGAAAACACAGGCACACACAAACCTACATGCACAGACACATGAACATCTATTTATGTGGTTTTGTTCAAAATTTTCTTTTTTCTTTTTTTTTTAGATTTATTTTATTTTATTTTATGTGTATGAGTACACTGTAGCTGTACAGATGGCCATGAACTATCATGTGTGTGGCTGCTGGGAATTGAACTCAGGACCTCTACTGGCCCCACTCGCTCCAGCCCCACTCACTCCGGCCCCCTGCAGCTGTCTTCAGACAAACCAGAAGAGGGCATCAGATCTCATTACAGGTGGTTGTGAACCACCATGTGGTTGCTGGGATCTGAACTCAGGACCTCCAGAAGAGCAGTCAGTGCTCTTACCTGTTGAGCCATTTCGCCAGTCCCCAGAATTTTCTTTTTTCTTTTTTCTTTTTTTGGTTTTTCAAGACAGGATTTCTTTGTATAGCTCTGGCTGTCCTGGAACTCACTCTGTAGACCAGGCTGGCCTCAAACTCAGAAATCCACCTGCGTATGCCTCCCAAGTGCTGGGATTAAAGGCGTGTGCCACCACCCACCTGGTCCCCAGAATTTTCTTAATCATACATATAACATGTTCTAATGTGTATGAATCCGGCAGGCCACTCTTTGTATCCCAGGGCTTTTGTTCAAGCCCAAACTCATTACCTCTCTTGCTTTATATACTTCCCACACTTCTCTAGCTAAATTATTTTCAGAATTAAGATGACAACCTCATTAACACTGCCCTTACAGGCTGCCAAAGCATCCATGGACTATTTTATTATTTTAATGGGTTTTTTAAAAAGACTTATTTATTTATTTTATGTGTGTGAGTACACTGTAGCTGTACAGATGGTTGTGAGCCATCATGTGGTTGTTGGGAACTGAATTTAGGACCTCTGCTCCCTCCGGTCAACCCCGTTTGCTCCAGTCGGCCTGGCTCGCTCAGAGATTTACTTATTATACATAGGTACACTGTAGCTGTCTTCCAACATACCAGAAGAGGGCATCAGATCTCATCACAGCTGGTGGTGAGCCTGCTGGGAATTGAACTCAGGACCTCTAGAAGAGCAGTCGGCGCTCTTACCGGCTGAGCCATCTCTCTAGCCCCTATTTTAATGTTTTGCTTAGCTGTACCTTTATACTGCAAATTGCTTGTGAGGAGCCAGAGGGAGCGGCTTAATGCCGAGATGAGAAGGAGCCAGCTGGAGGTCTCACACGTGTGGATGGATGTATCAATCATTTGGGCACATGGGGACCTGTGGAGACCTTGAAACCATGGTAGGAGACAGAGTCATTCAGGAACCATGCTACAGGAAATGGTACCACTCAGTTCACAGTCTGGGTGGGTGGTGGGGTGGGCCACCTGAGCTAGGTCTCAGGATGCCTTCCAGAGCATACTGTCCTCCAGCAAGGCCCTAGAGCTCCGTTTGGACTTGATCACACTTTCCCACTTAGCTATGTCAGAGAATGGGTTGGAGCCATTCAAGTTTCCAGCTGCCTGGCTTCCGGGCTCTAGTTTACAAAGTACTGTCTTGGGAAGGAAGGGAGGGACCAGGGTGTCTTGGCTGGTGCCTTCCCCTGGTGGAGACAGGTAGGACTCTTGGTTATAAAGGACATTTCTCTGCGGGCCTTGTTTATTCCTGGGAAAACCCCTCTTGGCCTAGTGGGTGGGCCTGGCCACCACTTCCCCTGAGGAGGGACACACCCGGGATGGTTACCTCAGCAACAGTGTGTTGGAAGAGGTGGCCTGCAGAGTCAGGCTCCTACTCTACCTCAGGCTCCTTTTCTAGAGTGGCAGAAATGGGGCTAGAACAGCTCAGGTGGCTTCAAGCAGCCTCTCTATTTTCTAGAAAGTTCTGAGGGGACTCCAGATGGCCTAGTGGTCCTGACTAGGCATGGCCTTAGTGAGCATTTATCCCTAAGTTTTCCCCATTTGTGTGTCACCCCATTTAGACAGTGTGGAAAAGTTAAATGACCCTGATTTGGCAGAAAGCGGCCAAGGTCCTCGGCTATTCATTTCAGTAATGTCCAGAAGGCCTGAGCTGGGTCTAGGGTCCTGCAGACAGACAGCTCTGGCTGCCTTCCCAGAAGGCACTGTTGAGGGTGGAGACAGAGTCTACAGTGACCTGACAGCGGGCTGGACAGGGAGAGGTGCCTGAGGCAGACAGGAGACCATTCCCTCCTACTAGCCGGCCTCTAGGGTCAGAGCCCCATTCTCTGGCCAGGTCCAAGTTGAACACTACAGGGGAAAAGAAGGCAAAGGGCTGTGCCTGCATGTGAGGAGGCTTGGGGGAGTAGGAAGGGGCAGAGGGGGGCCATGAACAACCTGAGGGACACACCTGGAACCCTAGGAATGGGAGAAAAAGAGGCTAGAGCAGGGGTTCTCAACCTGTGGGTCATGACCCCAAAGAGGTTGCGTATCAGATGTTTACATTACTATTCGTAACAGTAGCAATATTACAGTTATGAAGTAGCAATGAAAATCATTTTATGGTTTGGGGGGGGTCACCACAATGTGAGGAACTGTATTAAAGGGTTGCAGCATTGGGAAGGTTGAGAACCACTGGGCTAGAGCATCAGGAGTTCAGGAAGTTTGAGGCTAGCCTGGGTTACCTGCAACTCCATCTTAAAAAGACAGAAAAGACAGGTGAGGATCAGAAGTCTGGAGCATGAGGCTTAAAGGAGGGGCCCCTTGAGTGCCCAGCAGGTGAAGCTGGGGTCAAGGCCCATTTGTCACATTGTCTGTGTCACTTTACAGCCAGTCCCTTGCTCTTCAAGTTCGTGGCTTTTACACCCATTGATCTGCCTTTTGCTACTCCAGAAGTTCCCAGGGACCCAGTCACACAGTCTGTATACGCCCTCCTGTGTAGTTTTGGGTTTTGTTCAGCAAAGTGCGATTTCAAAGTGGTTCCACCATCTTGCTTCTCAGTAGCAATGGCGTCTCTGTGGCTCTGTCTCTCACCTTTCTGCCTCTTGCCCTTCTGCCTCTTTTTGACTGTCCTAGTGGGCTCGGAGAGGATGCTTCTCACAAGGACATGAATTTGCATTTCCCTGGTGACTGACTGTGCTGACTCACACCTCCCCAATAAATCGGTGACATGATTGACAGACGATTTTGTCATATATATTTTTAAAATATGGGGATGTTTGAAACAAGATTTTAATGTCTCCTGTCACAGGAGTCCACTTATGCTAAGAAGGTTGGCACATGTGTTGTCACGTATATAGACACACACACATACACACACACACATACACACACACACATACACACACACACACACACACACACACACACACACACACACACTTACTTCCAAACAGTGAGGTCTACAAGGAGAACTGAGACACCACATTCATCTCAGTTCTGTTCAGCCGCTCACAAGAACCTGCGTGTGGCATTTACAGTGTGTCACTGTATTGTCCGTCCCCTTCATCCTAACGATCTCTGAGGATGTCACCAGGGAAACAAGAGGCTTGTGAGAGGACCCAACCCAGGCTTGTCCTGTTCTGAATACAAGGTCTTTCCTTTACCTACAGGGCCCAATGGCAGACTCAGATGAGAGCCACACAAGGAATAAACAAACCAACAAACCTCCAGAGTAAAGCGGCAGGCAGGGGCACTTGTTCCTGCAATCCCAAGGCAGGACATAAAGGTAGGGAGGAGCTCGGAGACACTGAAAGGTTGAGAGAAGCCCCTCACTCTGGAATCCAGTTGAAGCCTTTGTCAGTGGGCGTAGAATTCCTGAACAACTCAGCTGCTTCGCAGCCCGTCTCCCTTCCCAGCAGCAAACCTGCCGTTTTCTAGGAATCTTTTCAGAAGGCCCCATTTTCGGAGGAAGGACCTCAACGCTTGTGCAGCCCTAGTGGCTTCTGGCTTTATGTTATCAGATTATAACTGCATCCAAGCCATCTGCAGAGTCACCTCACATCTCTCTCTGATAGAAAGAGAAGGGGAAAAGGCAATCTTAACAGCCTTTGACATGCAGTTTGAGAGTCACCAAAAAGGCATATATGGCTAGTGCTGAGACAAGTAGCTCTCCATTGAGGATCCCGTACCCACACTTGGGTGTAGCTTAGCCTTGCCCACTCTGTCTTGGAGAAGCCTGTCCCCAAGCCCTATTTTCCTCTATTCTCTAGGAAGCACAAAACTCCACCCATGTGTACCTTTCTTTATGAGTGCCTGTCTTCCTCTTAACCCTCAAAATACCTTCAGCAAAATCACCAACCCCACTCTATCATAAACCAGCTGGTCCTGAGATGCTTTTTCGTGTCAAAGCCACAAACCCAGGGCTAGAGAGGTGGCTCAGTGCTTAAGGGTACCGGCTGCTCTTCCATAAGACTCAGGCTTTATTCCTAGTACCTACATGGTGGCCCACAACTGTCCATTGCAGTTCCAGCAATCTGATGCCCTCTTCTGGCCTCTGCATGCATTAGGCACACACATGGTACACAGACATGCAGGCAAAATACCCATACATGTACAATAAAATTTAAAAAAAAATTTAAAAAAAGATTAAAAAAAAAAACCCCAATAATCCACAAACACCAGAGTCAGGCAAGGTCCCTAAAAGTCCAAGGGAATTCTTCAGGCTGAGGCGGCAGAGATGCTGTGCCCTCAACCCTGAGCATCTTACTGCAAAGGCAGAAGCAGAAGATCCCAAGTGTGAGGCCAGCCTGCGCAACTTGCTGAGTTCCTGTGTCAAACCAAAAAGTAAATAGAGAGCTAGGGATGTAGGACAGGGGTAGACCACCTACCCATCACACACCAGCCCTGAGCGCAATTCTTAGCATTTAAGTAAGTAACTACACAAGAACTCCATTAAAATTGAGCATTGGTGTGTGTGTGGACGATCATGAATGATAGATGTGGTCATGGGGGGCTATCTGTGTAGTAGCTTATTGTGGGAGGAAAGAGAAAACAGATCTCAGTTGTGTGGGGTATTAGAGTCTATAGAAGCAGGTCTCTCAGAGTTGCCTGCAGAGTTGTGTGTGCCCATCCCTGGGTGTGTCCTATAATAAAGATTCCTCTTGAACTCCCTCACATTGTCTGACTGGGTGCTCACAGTGGCCTTACAAGGAAACTGCTGACTCAGGCTATAGATGAGGCATTGTTCCTGTCCCATGGGGACACTTGTTTAAACTTCAGTGGCATGGCCGCCTGGTGGTGTAATGGTGAATTAGTTAAGTTGCTTTGGATCCCGGCAGAGAGCTCTCTAGAGTTGCAAACAACAGACAGACAGACAGACAGACAGACAGACACACATACACACATACACACACACACACACACACACACACACACAC